>JANJYP010282440.1:0-14766 GCA_024605115.1 Rastrelliger brachysoma | reverse complement strand
CACACACACACACACACACACACACACATACATACAACACAGTTCCGAGGCAGCAGGTGCTTTTGGTTAAACCTTAATTACATGATCTCTGATTTCTCTAATTGATATGGTAATGACTATGTAATTAATGCAAGAGCAAAAATACCAGCAGCTCTCCTAATGAATGGATTTATTTGATTAGATATCCTCCTGCATATTTATGCTTGCTAGTATACAGAAGACAGAAAGACATAAAAACAGTTGTTTGTGCTTGTATGTCACAGTGTTGCTACCACTGGCATGCCATGACAACACTGCTGAATGTGACAGAATTCAACATGCACATTCACATTTGAATACAAATGAAGCTACTTGAGACAAGTCATGGAGAAAAAAAACTGTACAGTTGCTGTCTTTGAGTGCAAACAAATCTAGTGTGAACATTTCAGATTAAGGAAAAGAAAAATCAGCTCTGCTCTCTGTCACAGGTAGGTGGTGCTATGGGGCTGCCTCACACACAGGATGCACAGCTTGCAAGAATGAGGATGAACGTTAACAAAACTAGTGCACCCTTTCTCATGAGAAAAAGTTGTGACTGTAAGTAGATGATTTTTTTAGTACAACTTACATCTGTCAGCAATAAACACACACACACACACACACACACACACACACACACACACACACACACACACACACACAGCTATAACTTCATCATTGGCAAAAGGTCAACTGTGACAACTAGATGTGACCCAGCTGCAATTACTCTCTGCCTCTGCAACACTCTCAGTTAGGGAGAGGGGCGAATATTTGGGGAGAGACTCCAGTATGACAAGTCACCTTCTGGGAATGAGAAATCATTTCTCCTGCTTGCACCAAAAATATCCTCACTACTCACTGACTCTAATATATGTCTCCATATATCTCCAGATATCTGGAGGGATGATTCCTGGAGAAGGCGAGTGAAAGCATATGTGGGCCGTGACCAGGTGTGAAGAGAGGAGACCCCAGACTATCTTTCTCTGAGGCTAAACCACACCACCCAGACTCTGCCCTGACAGCTGATCTGGACACTGCCTGTCTCTCCTTTTCCATCTGGGTTTGCAAGAGTGAGGAAAGAAATCTAAAACAGACAAGGCTGACAGTTAACACACAGGCTGATGTGTAGTTACAGTTTTAATGACTAGTTGAGAAAAAGATTTTTGTGGTTACACCAATGAAGAAATAGAAAAAACCCTCTAGAAGAGCTTAACTTCCACACCAGCAAAACCAGCCTTTTTTATTACTATGATGTTTTTAATGGGACTTTGATAAACAACAAAGTTTCATCTTGTGTTAAGAGTATACTGAGTTTTCTCTCATCAGAGGAAATCCAGAGACAAAATCCTTCACTTTGAGGATGAAAGAAACATTTCCCTGCTTTCCAAACTATTGCACAGAAAGTTGATTTTGATGCGCTTAGCCTTCCTTTCTCTGGAAGCAATTGAAAATCTGCCAAAGACATGACTTTTTATACGTTAATTAACTGTTTTGAGATTTTCTGTAATAAAAAATAGAGCAGATTAATGCACTGAGATGAGATCAAGACACAAAATGAAAGTGGGAGGGAGGGATGTTCATATTTTTAATTAGTTTGATGTTCCAAAAACATGAGAAAAAACATGAATTCAGATGGGTGTGTTGCTGTTTTCTTAGAACCTATGCTATGGACCTATATGAACTATGACCCATGCCACACAGTACAAGTCATGACAATATCAATAGAGACATTAAACTTTTAATACATAAGGCTTGCTACTTGATGTGTTGCCTGCTTATTCCATTCGGTGAACTGCACATTGAACCGACAAAAGAGAAGCTAATACCATTAATGAATGGTGGAGCGCTAGTTAACTAACTTACCTCTGAATAATGTGTTTCTTAAGGGGCCACTCGGGCCACGGTTGATGGATGGCCTTACAGAAGCCAGGTCAATTAGCCAGGCTGGATTTCCCTACATGTCGTTGCAGACAGCACTGGGAGAGCTTCCACCTCTGTCACGCGGCCTGGCTGTAATTAATCACCAGCGCGAGGCCTTCTCACCTCACACCGCTGCGCGCACAAACAGCCAGTAGGCCTACGCGTGTTCGGCAAAAAAATACATTTAATCTGGCTAATTGTCAATATTAAACCCGGAGCAAGACGGAGATCGTGAAATAAAGTCTTCCCTAATGATAAAATATATGTCCTACTGTATGTTCTTCACACAGAAACTAAACAAAATAAGAAAAACATACCAAGAAATATGAAAGGAAAGTGAAGTGAAGTAAAGTCAATAAAACAAATGTTAATTGTGAAAGTAACAATGTGCTGAAATATCAAGAATATATCTTGAGGGTGCTGTTCGCACATTTGTTAAACAGACCACAAAAAATAAAAAATAAACGTGAGCCATGAATAAACATGAGGATCACCCCCACCATAAAACTCAAAACACAAGCTTGAATACGGCAATCACTACCAAATTTAAAGACAGGTCTTTAATGAGACAAACTCCAGACTAAAAGTTCTAATGTGCTCATATATGTAAATATACCTCAAAATAATATAATTAATATGGTAGAAATTTACTTACTGGGGTCTTAAAATGTAATTCAAATTTATTACAGTTTTTCCAATTATTTACACACTATAATGAAAATTTTTACACATGCAAGAAGTAAAACACCTGTTCAGAGTTGCACAACAATAAGCAGAGACTCCTCTTCACACTTTTTGGAAAACATTACACACAGTGAAAAACCACACACATTTTCACACCTTAGACACAGATACAGATAGTAAAGCTACTTCCTTCTCATTATAAAGCCCTGGCTTGCCAATGACCACACTAATGAACATACTGGATAACCACATCCACCAGGTGTGGAAACACAAATGTGCTTAATTGAAAATTACAGCTCTCAGGTTTTTAAAAGGTGTTGGCCTGTCTTCCACTGAAATGCACACACAAGGTTATTATTGCCAATGAAGACATAGCCTGTGATGTGGATGACATCCTACGTCCTGGTCCAGCCAGATGGAGAGATAATGATTAGAGTTACAGCATTGTTTTTGTTGTTGTTGCTTCAGTTTTTCTTCAGAGTTACTTGAAGTATATGTACTTCATATAGTATTATTTATTTGTACACATAAGAACACTACTATTTTATTCTGATTTTCCTTGTCGACTGACATGTTACTATAACTGAGTATACAGTAAGAAGAAACAAATATTTTCAGTCTGTAGCATCAGGGTTGTGCAGTGTTTGGTAAGTTTATTGTATTTGCATACTTTCTCTGTATACATCAATTGGGTTTGTCAATATATTTTGTCATCTAAATTATCCCATAACCATACTCTCAAACAATATGTCTAAATAAAATCCATCACTCTATTTCTTAAAAAATGGATATTTACAAATGTGTTTTGAATTTATTATGGTAGTGTGTAATGGAGTGAAACAGTGTACAATCAGTGTGTTTGTGAGAACAAAATAAGATTTTTATCAAATTGTTTATGGTTTTGACTGATATGTTTCATTTTGCGAACAAAGGTGGTCTGCAAATTGGGTGTGGTGTTTGGTTAATTGTGTGAGGTGTTTAGAAAAAAGGAGCCCTGTTTTCAAAAATGGGTGTAAACCATTGAAAAAAACTGTAATGTATCTCATATTATAAAACTTTGGCATAGTTTTTAGTGTACATAATTAATGACTGAGTATTCACTCTGCCAACCTCATTCCATGCTTACTGTGCAGCTCACTCTCTGTGTCTCTCTTTCTCTGTCACACACACACACACACACACACACTCACACACACACACACACACATACACACACACAAATGCAGACACAGGTACACACAGCACAGATTGAAAGGCAAGGACAGAGACGTCACTCTGTGTTCACAGAACAGACTTGTGTGCTCTGGACAAAAGGCTTGTGTCTGGGAGCAGGGGAGTNGTGTGTGTGTGTGTGTGTGTGTGTGTGTGTGTGTGTGTGTGTGTGTGTGTGTGTGTGTGTGTGTGTGTGTGTGTGTGTGTGTGCGGTGTGTGTACCAGGTATTATGGTGTAAATCTAATTAATTTTAGGGTGAAGACTTAGTTTAAAGTTAAGGTAAGTTTAGGATTAAGTTATGGTTTAGGCAAGCAGTGATTAGTAGATGTGTGTGTATGTGTGTGTGTGTGTGTGTGTGTGTGTGTGTGTGTGTGTTGTGCTGATGCATATGTGCATGTATGCATGTCTGAGTAAGTGTGCACCTATATGTGTGCCTGTGTGTGTGCATATACGTTTGTGTATTTTGTTGGGGGGGGGTTGGTCTCATGGGGCAGCTCTGTGTCTGTCCCATCTGCCACCCCACTCTACTGACACCCAAGGGAATGGCAGAAGGGGTGGGGGCTTCATTTTGTAAAAAGGAATCGGGGTCCAGTGGTCTAATAGGCAACAATGCAGGTTTTACGGATGGGCCAAAGGCAAAGGATACCGGCTGGGTGTGTGGAAGCCCATCTACCAATCTATTTGACAAAACAGTGGGCCACCCTTGTCAAGCTCAGCCTCAGCCTGCCTAATAAGCGACGCACACCCTTGAAATTATGCTTCAAATCAGAAAGGGGTGCACTGTATTTTACACACACACAGACACTACATACACCGGGGGCTAATGCATGGCCATGCTGTGGCCAGAGGGCTAATTGGGTATATAAACACAAACATATCCCTTGAGAGGGAAAAGGGGAAGGGTTTATTTTGTGCTATATGCTTTTTCTATTATGAGGAAGACAACTCTTTAACTTAAACATAGAAACTCCTCTGTGCTTTAGCAATGTCATTCATGAAAGCTGACATGGTTTTTGCTCTCATATGCCCAAGAGCTAGATGCTCTTTTGAAGCTGTGCATACAGTGTGATGTGGAACAACTTGGTGGCAGGTGGCAGCTCATGCTGTCTTTATCCAAACTGTGATCAGAAGACAGTAAATGGCACCAGTGCCGGCACAACAACAAAACAGTCATGTGAAAGAGGAGCATATGGCTCCTGCACCACTGGGCAGAAGGAGCACTCAACAAGATGAATGCTGAGGTGCTGGCAACAAAGCTGACTTTAACTTGTCAAATTAACAGCATATCAAAAGAGAGAGCAAGAGAAGGAGAGATGCAGAGATAACAAGGAAACATTGGCGGCCTGAGCTTTTTTGACATGTGCCACTTAATGGTGACAAAGACAGCACAGAGATAAACAGTGGCTTGCTGTAGAAGTCAGTTCACTGACAGTGTTAGTAGCCATCTGAAGTCCACATGTCTCTCACTGTCAGAGTTGTTGGTACACCAATTGCCCATACATAAATCATACAAACACACACAGAGACACACATCCATTGGGTGCTACCCTGCCCCCTCACTGCTTTGAGCGCTATGTTAATGAAAGAGTTTCTGTTTCTTGGCATAACATTAATTACCCGATCAAAATAGAGTGGGTAATTAACTGCCCTTCTTTACCAGTGCTAATTACATTAACAGAGAAGGACCATTTCAGGGGCGCTAAAGAGAGGAGAAAAAGGAAAGAAGAGATGAAGCTGCACCAAACAAAGACTGAAAAAAAAACAAGAGAACAGTGAGGCACATGCCAACGTGTGTATGTGTTTAAAGAGAAAGAAAGAGACAGAGAGGAGGAGGCCACGCTGGAAGGAGACTCATGTGGTTCTCAATCAGGCCCCCAGAGGTTTGGTCCTCAGAGAAAAACAGGCTTATTGGAGAGGAGAGAGATGGGGGGAGTGTTGTTGTTTATCTTGACATGCTCTGCTCAGTCTTTAACGCTCGCATCACAATTAAGATGCTGCGGCTCATCAGCTATGTATACAAAACAGTGTAGCAAGCTACGCAAGCATACAGGTGATGGGTGCAATCAAAAAAAGATTCAGCGCAACCTCAAGATGTGAAGCCTGGACATGTCCAAGAAATTTGAAAGATAACAGTGTGCATGAAAATTCTCACAATGTAAATCTGTTTCTGCAAGTTAATGACATGCATGTAGAAAGACACTACAACTATGCAATATAAGAACCAACACAATTAAAACCAAGGTTAGTGATTTTTTGCTTATTTGTTTTATTTGGAGCACAAAATATAATTACACCTTGAGATATACAAATCACATTTGCACCATGTTTTGTACCGTTTCAAAGAAAGATGGCTTCAAAAACATATTATTAAAATTGCTAGTAATTTTTTAAATAAATAAAGTTAACCAAACTCTAAAAAGAATTTTTCAAATGTCATCTACTCTTTGTGTTCTTTGTTTTCACATCCTGAGAATGAAGTTTGTGTGGAGGTGGCAAAATCAATGAATAAGAACAGTATGATACTGTATGGGTTGATGAACACCTAATACACCCGGGTCTCTTCTGTTTAGCAGTTTGTGCTTTCATTTACTGCATAGTGGCTAGAAATCTGTACTCTGTTTAACCATTTAAAATGAAACTTAAAAATCTTAATGTTATATTGATATTGTTTCAAATTTGCAACATGGAATGAAATAATAACAGGGCATTGGTGTGACAAAGCATGCATTACACGTGAAATAAAAAGGATAAGGCTAACTAACATTTTTTCCTTTACACAAGGACAATAACCAATGTTTTACTGTTACTGTTTTTGTTATGCAAGAACCTGTAAACTGGGGATGTTTTATTCCAAACAGCTGGAGTTTCTCTTCTCCACAGCAAAATCCATCACTTATAATCAATTATCAATTATAATGGCATTGTTGAGATAACTTAATTTCATCAACATTTGGAAAAAGGACCACTTTATAAAAACACGTTTATATTATTCCCTAAACTAACTATAATAAGTTAAATTGCTTGTTCTTAAATAAATCAATATATGAATTCCTTTAGTAATAACCCTTGAGACAAAGGAATCTCCTGAACAAAAAATAAAGGGTCTATTTTTCTGGAATGTAAATTGTCTTCAAAAAGTCTACTACAAAAAAACCTTTCGCTAACACACAGAGAGTGTACACACATGCCATTTAAGGTGTCCATACACAGACAAATAGCACCCTGCTTTTAAGAACTGAAAATAATATCAGAGTTGTCCATCATCCAACAATGTTCAGTACTTTCACAATGCATCTCGTAAGTCTCTGGTCAAGGTTTGGGCAAGAAGCGGAAGAATCAAATACTGCATGTGACAGCAGGCCAGAGGTAAATATAGATTCTTTTGAAACTTGAGGTGATTTTAGGAGCAGCTCTTCCTCTGTTTCCTTTAAAAATGCCGACGTGTCGTGACACACACACAGCAGTATATGGTCCAGTCTGGTGCTGTTAGCTAAGCATTGTCTGTCTGTGGGTGAAGTAATCTCCTCTGCCTCTGGAGTAGATGGCTGGTCTTTGGGACATTTTTATAGCCCTTCCAATTCATCCACCTGGATGAAAAGGAGACTAATAAATGGCGGGGAGTAGGGAAGTGTTGGGGGGGCTCAGGGAGGAAAGTTACACATGGGCACTATCAATGATCAATTTTCCATTTTCCCTGCCCTCTTAGTGCCAAAAGAGGGGGTAAGTGAAGCAGTGGTCTGGGGTAGATTGGGGTGGGTGCTTTGCTACATCGGGGGTACGACCAGGCCCGTCATCGCTGGAGAGAAAAAAATATGCAAAATCTATGATTCTAATCAATCAGGTCTTGCATCAATGTACAGTACATCCAGCAACTTTTTTTGACTTCAGTCAAAGCTTTCGAGTGGTTAGTACAAGGGGTTAGACTGCATTCGTAAGTTCAGAGAGGGGGGTCAGATAGTGAGTCGGATGGCTACCTCTGAAGCTGTTCCCCCCTGAGGCAGGGCAGGCAGGGGAGGGAGAGCCCTGGGGCCTGAGGACGGGAGCAAAAGCACTCTTCTGTTTAGCAGCAGATGGGAAGGAGGAGAAAGGCAAGAGAGACGATGAAGAGCTGGAGCTTCCTGGTATGGTAGGGCTGGAAGGCATTACTGTGGAACGGAGAGCAACAATCAGTCTCGAGTCGGATTACCCCAAAAGATACAACTAAGCTCGTTTAGCACACAAATATATTCATATTTAGAAAGCATATAAGTTCTTACTGTAGGGAGAGCCTGTGGGGGAGGTACTACTGAAACCAGGAGAGCCAGGAACTCCTAGACTGGTCATGGGAACTGTTCCATAGCCCCCGGTCATGCCTCCACTGCCCCCATAGCTTGATTGCTGAGGAGTGGAGGCTGAGGGATAACCCCTTGGAGACAAACTGCTGGAGTTTCGAATGTAACCTGGGGGAAAAAAATAATTTTCAGTCACATTTGAGCTTCATTAGTGGCATAACTGAAGTATTGCACAATTTATGACTCATTCTGCTCACCTTGGCTGCTCTGTCCTGGCTCCCCGATGCTAACACCTAGCTGGGAAGGATAGGAACCCAGACCCATGACACTGCCATGGGCTGGTGAACTCGGCAGTGCCTGCAGCTGACTGTGAGGACGGGGAACACTGTAGAGTGCTTCAGCAATATCAGCTGCACGTTTAAGCAACATGTCCTACAGGAGATACAGCATAATGTCACAAATCCATAGAGACGCCAGCCAATAATGCAATTTTGTTAGTTATATTGACCTGACACAATCTCAAAAGCTGAATGAGTTACTTAATTTTGTTTTAGTTCATTGACTGCCAACACTCCTCTTTAAATCATATAAACAAAGTATATGCTCTTATAGGCCAAAACATGCATAACAACTGTTGTGGTATTTTCAGTATCAGTATGTTCTGTGTATAGCAATATGTAATTTTAAAATATTTGGGATATTGTACTAAAGTTACAGCTGCTTACCTGATTACTGTGTGGATTTCCATACAGGGCCTCCACAAGATCTGCTGCTCTCTTCAAGAGGATTTCCTGCAAATGAAAATTTATCACATTGAAATCTTAGACTGTTCCTGAAAAAATCTGAAAAAACATCAAGTGTAAAGTGTGGCCTTTCATTTAGGAGTTCCTCACCTTGGCTAGTTTCTCTGGGTCACCAGGATGTCGAGGTATGACCTTCTGAAGACGCTGGAAACCATAGTCTATAGTTGGCTCATTCAGTGCTGAAATAAAATGAAATGAAAAACAAACATATAGAACATCAAATCTTAGTTACTAAGCTTATCGTTAAGTGTAAAAAAAGAGTGTAAAAGAGTTCTCTGTTCACCTGTGTAGATGAAGCGTCCAGGTGCTCCCTTGCAAAACTGTTTAGATTTATAAGATAGTGTGACCTCCACGACTCCAGGAATGTGGCGAGGGGGTGTCTGGACTCGGATAGCATGCGGCGTGATCAGCTGAGGGAACAAAAATCGTGTCACACAACAGCAAAAAAATTACTCCCCCCCCATACCTTGTAAATATTTAAACTAACATATTAATGTAGAAAGATTCCTCTGTGTAGACTCTCCATAAATCATGTGAATAATGAGGCAAGTTACATGCTATATGTATCATTTCAAAATATGCTAAGAAACAGTGAGATGTGAAGACAATCCCTACCTCACTCCACACCAGCATGCTGCCAAACACCACCTGCAACCCGTCAAAAAAGTTCTCCCCAATAACAATAACCATGGCCCCACCAGTGGTCCAGCCCTCACTGGGGCTGATGGCTTTGATACATGGGGTCGCTAGACAAGAGAGAAAAGCAGGAGTTATTCCAAGGGATTCAATGCAGAATGTACAACTACTAAAAAAAAGAGAGGAGAGAGTGTACATCTGCCTCTGGAGGAATGTGTGAAAGGTTCATGAAAAACAACTTCCAAAGTGCTGTTCAGGCCAAAAGCTGCTTGTAACATTATTCCATGGCTAAAATTAATTATATCCATGATTTGGCCTTTGTCCATAAAAAACACCACAAACTGCATGAAGAACAGGATGTTAGAATAGTCACTGTTAAAATACTCAATTTCAAGTAATTCTTCTATTTAAATCTTAACAGAGATGTATGACATTATATGTTTTAAGGATCAACAGTCAAAGTACTAACACAAAAAAGGCCCACGTGAGCCATAATGTTAATGTGTTATAAAGCCTGTTTGAACTCATTTATATACTGCTGGGTAGTTAATTCTACAGCAATGCCTCATACTTTATACGCCCATATGTTTTCTACTCACATTGTTCATAAAAGTTAGTTAGTAGTGATCACAACTGTGAGATGAATCTAGTGGAGTAAAAAATACATTATCCCCCCAATGACATTGAAATAGCAGGAATTCAAAATACTTTAAAGAATAGTAACTTAAAACTATGCTTGAGACAAGAGAACTTGAGTAAATTTATTTAGGTACTTTCCACCACATGTAAATTTGACAAATCATTCTTGGTTTAGAGATAAATATGACCATAACTGGAAACCTTATTTTACTTTATTTCAGTTTTTTCCTCTTCCTACTCAAAAATGTGGATAAGACATTTTACAGTAAGTATATCACTATCTATATTGTATATGAAGACAAGTATTTAATCAATGTATTAGTTTGTTCAGTTAATGACCCCAGTGGCATCCGTGTTTATGTTTGATATATAATGGTGATTATGAATGGACATTAGTCAACTCAAGCACCTGGTGCTGCATTATTTGCCTGAATAGTGCCTTGGATCTATATGTTCTATGTCTCAGAGTGTGAATGATGAAGCAGATATGTAATGAAATTTTTAAAAAAAAAGATAAATGAGGTGTGACGCTGGGTTTTAGTTTCAGTGCCTCACCATACTCCATAGTATTCTCAGCTGACTCGCCCGGCTCCAGTCTGCGAGCTCTCCGACCGTGTTTTGAGTTGTTGTGGACAAACATGTTGTCAGACACTGCGAGGACGTGGCCATCCACACTCACAGTGCTTGACAAGACCACCTGAAACGAGACAGAGACCAAGGAGAAAGATACATGAGTGTATGTGCACCACTTGGACAGCACGCTGCAAGTCACAATATCCAGTTACAACAGTAAAATCCCTGAGCAACAATTTGCTTCAGCATACAGGTGAGAGTAATATTTCTCAATAGGTAATGTGACAACACTGGGGTCTTCATAATGTGTTTGCATTCTGGTGATGACACTGCTCATATAGCCCTCAACTCCTCCATCAGGTCTCCATATGGCCTTTCCACTGCCTCTTGCCTAACTTTTTGATTCATACAGCATGCACCAGGCTCATCGTTGTCTCCTCCTGATCTTTCAATGACACCAAACATATGGACCAAATCTCCCATTTTAGCCGGCCGTTAAAGTAGTGGATGATATATAGTGGTCCTAATTTGATTTTCTGGCCACAGCATGTGTGTGTTCCTTTCCACATCTGCCCCGCATGGATGACACATATATAATTAATGAGAGGACACATGTAGTTTTTTTCTTTTTGGATATTAATGAGTATTGATGTGATACTATTTCTGACTCACAGTGTGTGTTTATGAACATATTTATAAGAATTAGAGGAAATGTGTCAGTGAGTACTTTAAGTAGTTTTTAAATATGTAATTAAATAATTATAATTATATATAATTATATTATTAATTAATTGAATAATAAACTAAATGTTTAGAAATTCACAGAAAATTAGACAGCAAAGATAAAACCATACGTGTATTTAAAATAAACACATGGCAGTAATTTTGCAGGTGAAGCAACACAAGAGAGAAAAAGGAGAAAAAAGCATATGTGCTATAGGTGCTGGAGAGGGAGGGGAGCCTAAAGAAAAATAACTGTAAATTATCGATCAAGCAGCAGACTCCTGTCCAGCTCTGATCACCTTTTAACCCAGAGATGAGAGTCTTGGAGCGCCTGTGTGCTCATAACTTCTCAGCATGTGTCACATCGTAGGAGCTAAAGCAAACATGGTCTAAGACAGGGGGAGCTCGGAGAAAGGAAAGGGACAGGGTTAGCTGGAAGAAAGAGAATGCCAGACAGAGGCCGCTGGTGCTGAAAGACGGCAGAGGAAGTGAGGCGGGAGTGTCCCCTGTGACCACTTCCTGGGTCACGGAGCATGACCTTCCCCATCTGGAGCCAATCACTCAATTCTTGACAACTTCCTGAAACACCTCAACCTATTTCCTGCACCCCACCACCGAGTCTCCCACATATCTAACTCCTTTCATTTGTCTTTCCATCTCTCTAACTCCATATTGATTTTAAACTTTCACCTTTTTCTCTCTCCTAACCTCTTCTCTGGATATTGGAAGATACATTTCAAACTGGTGTAAATTCCATGTATACAGATTGGATAATAAAATAATCATTAAACAGTTTATTCAAAATGGAAGCCATGAAGGTGGTGTGTTTTGCATGACTGTGAAATATATGTAGGGGTTTTCATAATTTTCTTTTCACATATTTAGTACCACATCTTATCACATTCTCTCTTTCTGCTCACACACAAACACAGACTCACAGACGCATATTTTATACCTGAAATCTCCTCATATCCCTCGGGTTTCCTGCTGTCTTCAGACAATTCTGGTTGCATTTCAGGAAAAACTTCAAGAAGAACCTGCAAAGGTAAAATGGGGACATATATTTGTATATATATTTGTATTTGTATTTGTACATCAGCAACTGAGAAATCACGTAAAAGAATCAGGCGATTATTTGCCCAAAAACACACTGATATTAATTATTTTTCAGACATGTCTTGTGGATTGTGTATGCGGATACACCATGCGTGCACATCCACATGATTATAACGCTGACATAAATCCCAGCTGTTTAGTATAGTATTAAAGTCAGTGCTATTACACTTTAAATCATGTGATGAGAATTTGAAGCACAGTCCAGTGAAAAACACTAGTGTGTTTCAAAGTAAACTAGAGACAGTGATGTATGCCAGGGACTCAGGGGACTCGTGGTATCCCGCAATGCTGTATTTGAACCCCCACATGGGAATGGCGAGGGAAATGAAGTAGAGATGACTACAGAGAAAGTAAAATGAGGAGGTTGAGAGAGGAAGGTACAGATAGAGGCACAGGGACTGGTATGGACATGAATTTTGTTTTCAAGTATATGTGTCTCATTATGTATGTGAGTTTACTTTTGAGAGTGATAGACTGTGGAGATAGAGATAAACAGAGTGAGAGAGCAGTGCTGATAGCCTCTGTTACACCAAAGAAAACCTGAGAGAAAGGTGGAATAAATGGGAGAGAGGGAGACTACGGAGAGACTCCAAATCCCAGGTGTACACAGTTCGGCAACACAGCCTGCTGCCATGGCAACGCAGCTCTGCCGCAATCCCAAAGTCCCCATGCTGAGAGGCAAAGGCAGAGATGGGAAAGAGAAGGCAACAACAAGAACACATTCCATCACTGAAATACAGGAGGGAGGAGAGAGACTTGGCAAGGTGAGATGCAGAGAAATATACAAGGGGGGCAGGTGCAGTTGAGGCTGAGAAGATCCACTGAAATCTCACAGAGAAGAGAAATTAGACAGAAGAAGTGTGTTAGAACAAAAGAGTAGAGAAATGAGCTTAGAAATGATGTAGGGTTGTGATATAATTATGGTAACTGGCAAATATAGATCCCTCAAACCAGATGCCCGCTTCACTTCACAGAGAAGACAATTCTGTCATTTCTATGAAAGACACATAAATTAATGTTCCAATTAAACAAACAACAACAGTGCAGAAGAAAAATGCTGTAGAGGGAGGCAGCAGTTTTTGGGCTACATGGGTAACTCCAATCCCACCCACACTGCGCTCTCTGAAAATATAAGTCATTTTAATGGAGAGATGTTGTTTGGAGAGGAACTTCATATTGGCCCCACAGCCCTGAACCCTCCCATCGAATACTAATCTCTCCCTCATTCTGTCAGCTTTTACTTGCAATTCTTCCATCACTCTCTCCAGCTTCCTCCCTTGTGAACAGGATCTGGCTTGCAACTAGGTCTCAGTTCCAACAGTGTGTCCAATATTTCTTGATTTGAGCTATTTCGTCGGAGGACAATCAATATTGTTGTTGGCAGAGATCAGTGATAGTTCGGACTTCCAACTTTAAAGTTGCACTGGACCTCATTTCACAGTGGAAACATGTAAAAGGGCACATCTGCATTTCTCCCTGCTTCGTCCTTCCATTTCTTTCCTCTTCACTGACTGACTTTGTCATCCTTCCTCCTATCTGCCAGCTAGACATTAAGACAGTGTTAGTCATGACAACATGATTTAAAGTCAATACATATGCAATGTAAAAGGAAATATACAATATACAATTGTAGTTTCCTGAACATGAAGAGGGCTATAATCATGTTCTGTTTTATTTTACTACCTCCTTTGAGGGTCATACAGCATGTAGATTTCATCCTCGGCAATGATTTTTACATTATGGCTAATTTTTAAAGACTTTAGAGGTATATAGAAGGTAATTCAGAATAGCACAAGGGCCGCAGTTTTGTCTAACTAGCAGTCACTTCTCATTTGACTGACTGAAATGATAAAACTGCAGTGATGCCTCAGATAGTGAAATCATTAATTGAGGGGTTGTCTGCATCCATCTCAGGCTTTGTGCACTTTTTGAGGGTTCTTGACCTTGTTTGTTGACTTCTTCTCATCATTCCTTGTTTGAATGACACCAGATGTCTCACACACATAAACACAGAAACACACATTCACATGCATGCATGCACACTCTAATATACTGACACCCCCACCTTTGCCCCCCTCCCAAAAACCCATTGAGTCAACTTTTCACCCCCCTCAGTTCGGACGCACACAGCTGCAAATGCTGAAATTAAAGCGAGACATTGACGCATATA
>JANJYP010282336.1:0-10257 GCA_024605115.1 Rastrelliger brachysoma | reverse complement strand
GAAGAGGCAGATGGCAAACAGGGAATAAATGTGTCTCAAGACATTAATTTCTTTGGTTGTAAGATGCTGATTAAGGAGGATTGGTGTGAAGGGTGGCTCTTCAGGAAGATGTGGCTTGATCGCAGGAAAGATAGAAAAGACAGATGGAATAAGATGGCAAGTATTCTTCTTCTTGATGTAATCATTATAAACAAATGATGGAAAAAGACTGATGGAGCAGCAGAACTACTGGGAGAAGAACATGTGTCTCGATGTTAATGTTTAGAGGATGCTGATTAAAAATTGAAGGGAATGGCAATATGGAGAAATAAATGATGGAGTAGAATAATGCTAAATAGGGAAACAGAGAAGGATAATGAGACTGGATGGGGAATGCTAAACAGGGTAAAATGAATGAGGATGATCATGGAAAATAGGTACAATTAAAATAAAATAGGAAACTAACAGTGTAAAGTTTGGGGAATAATATTTTTGTTGAGGAGAATAGGGCTAATGTGCAGTATTGCATGCAGATAAGGTTAATACTGATAAATACAGTCTAATGGTAAAACAGAGTGGAAAAGAAGTGTAAAATTGACAGTGGCAAACATAGTGATATGAAGTTATAAAAATGAAAAAACTTACTTTTGGGATCCTTGAATGCAATATTAGTTGCAAAGACATGATATAAGTTTAAGCATAAATNGATGAATACAGTCTAATGGTAAAACAGAGTGGAAAAGAAGTGGAAAATTGACAGTGGCGATATGAAGTTATAAAAATGAAAAAACTTACTTTTGGGATCCTTGAATGCAATATTAGTTGCAAAGACATGATATAAGTTTAAGCATAAAGTTCTCTGTCATGCAAAAAAGCCATTGAGGAAATATTGTTCTGCATATCAATTTATTTGCTATTTGAAGGTGTTAATTAAGGAGAAGTGGTGTGGGGTGTTTTCATTTGTGAATGTGCATTACACAACCACAGTAGCAAATGTTGTGGTGAGGTAATCAGCTGGTTAAATGGTGGATAGCTGGCTTGTAGGGATGTGGATTCACTGTATGCTGCTGCACAGGGAATTGTGCGTACACAAAGGTCTGTGACCTGAGGGCTGTTGTTCACAACCTAGAAAGTGGATTAAGCCGGGGTTTCTCAGTTATCCTGGCTGAATTTAGCAAAGGCACATGTTACCATGGAGATTTATTCTGCACAGCCAGCCTGCTCCAGTCCAAGTTTACAGTGAGAATTTGTTAATCCTGGCATTGTATACATTCAGTCAGCTGTCACTCTGATCGGAAATGAATGTGTTTTACAGTTATTTCATGGTTGCCTGTATCCTGCCTCATTTTTATTACCTTGCATTAACATATCATGGATGCCTTCATTTAAAAAAAAAATTATTATTTTTTAATCATATGTGTCATTATTAGTTAGGTGTACTGTCATACCATTTTTATGCAGACTGCGGCTCATACTGTGGCCGATTTGACGAATATTACTGCAGGTTTTTAGATGATAAGAAACAGCTGATGAAGCAAAGGTAGATCCAGTGAAGTCAGTGAGTATAATACATAATATGTTTCTTTCTTCACAATGGCATGGCCTTGTTTGGATGTTAACCTGTTAGATGAAGAGGCTCTGATATTAAAAAGAACTTTCTGTGCAGACTGCCGGGTCCCAAAGTTCAGCACCAGTGAGGTCAGAGCCACGCCCTCACCATACACAGAGCAGTTTATCTGTTGTCTGTTGAGTTTGTGCTTCACTACATTTCTTCACAGGAACTATGCTCTTATATTCAGATTTGGTAGGCCTAGGCTACACTATGTTCAACACCTTCCCTGTATAAGTATTTGGACTATTTACATATTGATTCTGTCCATTATTGTTTATCAGACTTTTTCTCTCAATTTAAATACATCAGACACATTTTTATTTTTTCCATTAGAAGCCGCTGCTCACTTGGAAGTGACAAATGTGAGACACGTTTTTTTTTTGTCTGCATCTGTAAATCTGTGATTGATCAAGTGGACAATGAAAGAAGGCTGTGAATGTGCACATAGCTGAATTTCTCAGAGCTGGCTTGACATAGCTGCATATCTTCATCCTGGTTTGACAAACGTGCACCAGATTAAGCCAGGATGCACTGATGAGACTTTGTCAAGCCTCGCTTTGTCACTTATCCTGGATGTGTGAATCCTACATTGAAATGGGCCCCTGGTAGTATATCTGCTGTTGTTTTTGTTGTTGGACAATGAATGCAAACATAGACTTTAAACCACACTGAGGATACGTCACAACTCTATCAGAAGCCACCTAAGCAGAACATGCAGCCCGCAACTCATCTTTATTTTAGACTTTATACATAATTTACAAAATTGGCATGAATGTGAACGTGTGGACAGAGGATTGTGCTTGATGCATGTCAATTTTTTTTAACCATTACATTATTTTATTTTCTTAAAAAATCATCATAGTCACCATATTTCAATGCAATAAGAATATTCCTAAAAAAATTATTACAAAAAGAAGGCTCAACTTTGATTTATTAATGTAATACTGCACTGTAATGTTTATTGTTGCATTAAAAAGTGTTATAGTTTAGAAACTATCATTTTAGCTGCCTTCTGTATTATATTTTGTGAACCCAAAACAAAAATAAACAATTCTGTGTCATGATGGCTATAAGATTAAGATTGGCTATAAGATTGGCTATAAGAGAGGTGTGGCTGCTGTGTTACAATATGGCGGCTGCACTGACATATTAATACAATGATTAGTAGCACCTAATGCAGATCTAAGTGTGCAATAGCAGAATGTGATTATTAATATACCAAAACTGTAATCTTTCCCTTAACCAAAGTGCTTTTCACAATATTCAGCAAAACACATTAGTAATATAACAAATGTAATTTTTAGGTTCTATATAGATTACTGTGTACTGCACATGTGCAAAGCATACAGATTAACTCATACACACATGCAGAAACACACATTGAAAAGTGGCCACCACAATCTTACACTAAGAAATAGATGCTTTCAAGTATCTGATTCAGACAAGTGGTGTTTCTTATCTCTCTCTTCACCTTTCTCTTTCTTCCTCTCTGTGTGTATCCCTCTCTCTTTCATTCTCTCCCTCCCTCTCTCTCTCTCTGCCTCTCTCTGTGAGATATTGGGTTATGGTGGATCTCAGTATCTTACAGTATAGATCGATGCAGCTTCTGAGAGTCTAGCTGGGCTTTAATGTGATATTCTGAGTGGACAGCTTTTCTTCAAATGCACCTCTTAATCACATCACAGATAAATNGTGTGTGTGTGTGTGTGTGTGTGTGTGTGTGTGTGTGTGTGTGTGTGTGTGTGTGTGTGTGTGTGTGTTCAAGTGTTCAAGTGTTCAAGTGTTCAAGTGTTCAGGGATCTAAGTCCATGTGGTATAGGATCATATGTAATTCTTTGCATGCAGACAATTGCACATCAGCTTTATTTACAAATACATGCTGTGTAAACAATTTACACAATAGTCAAACCTAAAGCAAATCAGTGTATGGTATACAGCGACAGTTTATTTTCTGTGGCATTATTATGATTTGTAGGAAATTAGATAATATGGTATGCAACATAAAAAATCATCATACATAGAATTGTGCACAATTAACTAATGTTTCCACCTCTGTTTGTTTTGTTTATTTAATCTGGTGGAGGTAATATTGCCCGTATAAGAGGGGCAATATTACAGGGCTGTATGTGGTGTATTACATTTTTTCTGAATTTTAAAAAAACTGCAAGGGGATTCTTGGAACACTCCAACAACAAATATAAAATGTGTTTTATGTGTTTATAACACATAACATATATAACATATAATAACATGCACAGAGACACACACAAATATACAAATAGGCAAACATACAAATATCATGATTCTGAGCTTTTTGAAACACTACGTGAGTTTTTGTCACCCTTAACCACTAACTATAACCCCGCAATCTTAACCCTCACTCTCATTATGTATGATTTGACAGCTCTGCATCTTGATTGTAGTTAGGGTTAGGGTTAAATCCAGTCACTTACTGGTTCCACCACTCCCTCAGCAAATCAACACTTCAGACAGTGGATCACTGCAACTTTCAGTCACATTCTGCTCATTAGTATGAGAAACTGTTTTTATTCAGCACTCAGTTTTAAAATCAACAGGTCCAGTATAATGGCCTCTTGGTCTCTGCCTAACATAAGCCACTTCTTTTCCACTATATTAACCAATAACATCATAGTCTGTTCCTGTACTAAAAATGATTATTGCTCAAACTTGCATTAGCTTTTTTATTGGCTACTTTGGGGAATGGAAGCACAATACTGACATATCACCATCAATTAAGCTGTTATTCAGAAGGGAGCAACTATCATTTGGTGTTTTGTTTCTCATGTCGCTCCCTCTCTCTCTCTCTCTTTCTGTGTGTGTGTGCGTGTGTTCAACAGTCGTCCAGCACATTAAGAGACATAACATTGTGCTGAAGAGAGAGCTTGGAGAGGGGGCATTTGGGAAAGTCTTCCTGGCTGAATGTTACAACCTGTCACCTGACCAGGAGAAGATACTGGTGGCTGTCAAGGTAATGTAAAGGGCCCATTCGTCTTCTTTTGAATTCATTCATATACATCTATAGCTTAAAGGAGGTTTTGTGTCACTTTATAGTGTTTGAATATCAAAGTGTCAGTACTAATGTATAATCATAGAAATATTTGTGTCATAAAATTTTTTGACAGTATAACAAGAGTGCTCTTAACCTCAACAATTAGTTTTTAAAATTGACTTTCTCATTTAAATGTGAGATTACAGTGTGAGTGACATCTGTGAGTTCTTATTATAATCACTTCATTAAAAAAAACTTTGCTTTTTGTCGCTATTACCAACCAAAGAACAAACACAAAAGGACAATATGTCTTTGAAATAAAATGCCACTTAGTCTGTATATGTGGAGTCTAGTTTTAAAATAAGATATTATCCATTTTAAAAGCCCTGCCCCTGCTGAATGATTGGCATCAAAATAAACCCTGTAATATTATTACTGCAGGAGAAGTTATTGCCTTCTCTACTATATTTTGCAATGATATCTGATAATTTGAAATATTGAACAGTTTACAGCAGAAAATCTTATGTTCCTGAAATGGATACGTGGAACTTTGAAATGAAATACTTCACATGGCAACTCTACAGTATTTAGACTCCTCACCTCCATTTCCTTTGCTATTGTTAGCTGCTTGTTCCTTTTAAGAATTTCTCTGTAAGCCAAAGGTGGAATTACACTCAAACCACTGACTTCCGGGGGTCAAATTCAATGGTTTCCCAGACAGCGTCCTCTCAATCCCATCTCTCTACCCATCCATTTCTCCATCAAGAATGCTTTCTCTGCTTGTCTGTGGTGAAACAGTATCTGATTGGTGAAGAACTTCTCATTAACAATACATGACCTGTAAGAGACCCCTTTTCCTTGTCCTCCCTTAGCCCCTCACTTCCTCTCCCTTGCTTACCTGCAATACTTTTCCTCTCTCCTCTGCAGCTCTCATCTCCATCTTGATCGTTTACTCAAATCTCAAATCGCCCACCTTCTTTTTTCTTCCTACACTTCCTGTTTCTCCAGCTTAGCTTTAAACAGCTTGCTGGCCCACTGATGTTTGCTGCCAGCTTAGCTTCAGCTCTGTCTGAGCTGTCTCTGTCTGTAAATTATGCACCTGAAAATCCTGGGAAGCAGAGTTCTTGGATGTAAAACACAATGTACCCATTTGCTGACCACATGTTAATGTATAATCTGCACTCTATTTACATTCAAAATAAATTTTATCTCAAACTGCTAAATGGAAGATTGTTTATAGATGTAATATAGGGGAATCATTTAATCATTAGAGTCAGTTGATTGAAAACTCCTAATTCATCAGATTTTTTTTCAATTAGTTAATGTACCATCTGCTCTTTTCTTTTCCCTCTTGTGGTCAACTGCTGTGACTCACCATTTCCCTTGAGTTATCTTTCTCTTCTGCTGCTGCATCAACAAAGAGAAAATGTGATGAAAGCTGATGGAAATAGACTTTTCAGACAAATAGATGTTGGCCTTGCTTTCACTTTCCCCTTAAGGTGTTCATCTAAATTACAAAACAAAACATGGGAACTATTTTTTTGATAGAAAGCAATTCAAATGACACCGTGCGATTTCTTGTGCAGTATTTATTTCTTCGGTCATTCTGTAAAAAAAATTCTCCAAACATTCATAACCACAACAAACTCAGTTCTAACCATCCTTCCCCATCCTTTCATCCAAACCGATATCTCCCCTAGGCATTCAGCTGAGTTGAGATGTGTTTACTGTGAATCGCATAGGTAAGTGTAACCTGCAAGGCATTGCAGCCTGTCGCCCCTCTGATGGTGCCAGTAGGCCTGCTGCAGGGTTGTCAGCTGGGAGCCACCACTCACCGATGTGGCAATGACAGGGATGTCTCCCTGTCACTCTTTGCAGCTGGCTTATGGATCCTATGCCACAAACTGTTCTTGTGTTATTGAATGTGGAATGAGCCTCAAGGGACTATGCATAGCATCCATTTCCTGGAGGCAAGTTAAGGCCTGACCACATACCGAGCCATTTTGGGAGTCCTAACCTCCTTGCTTCCAGCAGCTCGGCAGCTTGACAACTAGTGTCTACATAGTTGTTTAGCTAGGTAGCTAGTCATGCGCTTTGCCATCACTGAAAAGAAGATATTCCCTTCCATATTCAATAAGGCAATGCCTCTGAATTGGTTGATGTTATGGGAGTCTTTCTTTTTTGGGATGAAAATAGTGGCTGCTCTGCTCCATGCTGAAGAGATGGACTGGGTTCTCCAGGCAGAGCACATTAGCCTACACAAATGCTTCAGGGTCCTCAGGAAGTTTTTATAGGCCCTATATGGCACACCATTAGGTCCTGGCGCAGACTCCTTCTTTTGCATCTGGCTGCTGCCACCACATTTCTTCCTACCCTGGTGGATCCTTAGGTCCTGATTGTTGGTAACCTTCGACCAACCATAGCTGCTTTCTCTCAGGAATCATTGTTCTTTAGTTGTTTCCATTCCAGTTGTTGCTGTGTCATCTGTCCTAATTGCTCCATCTTCAATCCCACCTCCCGGTGGACCACTGGGCTGTCTTTTCCTTAAAGTACTCATAGTTAGTTTGGAGAGTCCCCAAAGTAGGAGCAACAACGACATGTGGAAAAGGTAACTCGCCCCCTCCACCCCAGCTACAGTCTTAGAGTGATCCTATTGATAGTCTTCTGTTTTTTCTTACATATTGCACTAATACATGAGCATCAATGTGCTTTGTCAACCACAAGTTCTGATTTAAACCTAGATGCAATTTTAGTCAATGTTGAACTGTTTCTTTATTCATTTATTCAGTTTTTTAAAAAAAATTCCTGTCTGCATTATGTGTCCACCCATCCACTTCAGCTATATCATATCTTCTCAAAGACCTGATATATAAAGCTTTGTGCCTTGCCTCTCATTTACTTTGTGAGCACAATGAATAAGTGACTGATTATGCGATTTTGTGCTTGAGAGCTCTGGGTCATATGTTTTTAACCAAATGATACATTTATCAACGATAAGTTAGTCATGTTAACAACTAGTCTGAGACATTGTTTAAACTCTAAAAACGTGTTAAATGAAATTTGGTTATGATTTATGTTTTGGGTTTTTTTTTTACATTTTATCTTTATAGAAATAATAAAAACAACGTACAACATACATAAAGACATGGAACAAACCAGTGTTGGGTATAGTTATTTTTGAAAGTAGTTAGGTTACAACATTACTACCTATCAATTAAAAGTGATCCTTTACATTACAGAATTACCTATCAATAAAAGTAATGCGTTAGAGTACTCATCCGTTACCAGAAATTAAAAACTGGGATGCTGCAATTTAACTGACACACAAAGCCTCCTTTACAATGCACAGCAAAATCCTGACAATGAATCACATCGAACCAAATTGTAACAGGATAATAATAACAGGAAAGACAGTTAGCAATATTTCACGTTTCATTTCATTTTCATTTTATGTTTGATTATAGAACATACATTTAAGTGGATATGAGCGCCAAACAATATGGGAAACGTGTGAATTTTTTTCAAACCAACTGTATTGATTTTTTCCAAGTGCATAAATAGAAGTAAACAAACTGCTAAACAGGTAGGCTAGCAGATTTGCATCCATTTATAAATTATCTAGCAGAATTCTTAACAGCTGCCGTAAACAAAATAATAATAACCCGAATAATACTGTGATGTTGTCCCTTTTGCTGGAACACACGTTTGCTTCAAGATTTTTCAGTGGATTTTTTCATCGTTACAGTCTGTCACTGTTGTTTAGCATAAAGAAGCATGTAGAGCCAACTTCAAAGTAAGAACATGCAGTGGTTTCCATTTCCATGACCTCCCCTCATCGGTGCACACTTAAAGAGTTCCTTATACACAGCACATACTTCCATTGCACTCTGTCAAGCACGCTACACTACATTACACAAACATGCTCTCCCCTGTACACCACATTACAATCACCTACACATACTAATAGGGCTTAATGGTCCTGTTTTAAGAGTTGGCTATCAATCAGCCAGTCAGTCCTAATACAGAATAAGTTTTAAAGTTGCTGTATATTATACACAGAGGTGCCACTGACCACAGGAGCACTTTAACACATCCAGATACACATAGAAGTTTGCATGCACACCTATACACACACACTTAGATTGCTGCATGTCATCAATCACAAACACCTAGCACTTTCAATAACACTGCCTTCACACATGTAAATGTGAGTCACTACATTCTCGAGCTAGAGGATGTTGATTGCTTTTTATTTGTCCAGGGACCTGAGCGTGCACAGACTGGATGACTAACAGTGTAATATTATGGCTTTTAGCCTGGGAATTAATGCAACATTGCATTCAAATACTCAAAGTCTGATAGTTCATGTGTAGACTCCCGACTCAGAGGGAAGTCTCTGTTGTTGGTTTACTAAGTTCAACATTGATATAGTTGGCTCGGTACTGTAATGAATATTTTTTATAGTCTCCATGTGATATATTGAGCAATTCAGTGATTAAACCCAGTGGAGCAATGCGTTTGCCAAATAAAAAAAAGAAATATTGTTATTATCCTATTTTGTGTCCTAGATTTCCTTTACTGTACAGGCTTACCACAGCCTACATGAAAAAATAGTTTATGGCCTCAGTAGACCACTGTGTGCAGATAAACTAACAAATATGGTCATAATAAAAGCATGTGGCATCCCAGAATCATTTTGGTGTCACTGGGTTGTTGTTTGATTGCAATCATGAAACCTGCTGGGTCTAACAACTGGCTTATTATCTATTTGATCTATTAACATTTATTATTAACTGCAGATGTGATTCTTTTTATAGACTAAGAAAACCACTGATATTATTTATTATTTATCAATTACCAACAACTTGGCAACCCAAATACTGATCATCTTATTGGCTATAAATCATTAGTGAATGACTTATTAACCATTAATGAAACCACTGGTTCCACATTGTGAACCTTTTATAAACAATGCATAATTAGAAAGTGGCATCAGCATTTGTTTTTATAATTTATTTTCATTGTCAGTATCAAATACATTCGCTAGTGCAGGTTGATCTCTTGTTTTTTAAGGAGCCATATAACAAAATTTGCACAAAGTCAGATTAAGACAGGCAATCACTCCCAGCATGGGAACTTATCAGAGGAGAGTCATCCCAATTATCCATCCCATATTTCCCATACATTTTTGATATATATCAAACTGAGATTGATGCACACAATTTCATAATACTGTCATAATCCTCCCTATCATCATCATCTTCATACAGTATTAAATTACAGCCTGTAATGTACATGGTCAAGCCTCGATTTCATGATACATGATTGGATGAGCCTAGTTGTGTAGAGTTACAATCTGTCTCATTTTCTGGCATATCAGCATTCCAGCTACAAGGTTGCAAGGTCATGTCCTTCTTCCTGAGCTTTCTTGGTGACTTATTCTTGTCCTTAAGACATTTGTAAAATGAGCTTCTATCTTCTGTCATTGTTAGTGCACAGACAGCTGGAAAGCAAACGTATATCCATGTCATATACAGTCGGAAGATAATCAATTATTCATTTAGGACAAGAGGAATTTTCTATATTTTTCCTGTTATTTAGATGTGAAATGAATACACGCCCTGTATCACTTTCATGTGCTCTCTCTCTCTGTCTC
>JANJYP010282260.1:0-10319 GCA_024605115.1 Rastrelliger brachysoma | reverse complement strand
TAGTGATGTAGTTGGATAAAGATTTAGAGCGTCTTCTTACCGTAGCCGAAGTGGGTCGTACAGTCGTCTCCAGGTGCTGAACGATCTCCTGCAGCAGTAAGGGGCCGTGGTTGAGCTGGTTGCGGTCCACTGGGGGCTTCAGGCAGCGGGCAAACTTTTCCCGAGCCCCTGGTAGATTCCCCGCCTTCAGAGAGGCCATGCCCCATGCCTGCCACACACCGCCAGGGTCCAGGCCACTCTTGGTAGACACCTATATCAAGTCAAACAAGTCAAAACAAGCAGTGAGTTCCCAAAGAGAATTTATATTTCCCTCTACTGCTGTATTTTAACATGAAACACACATGCTGCAGTTTCCTGATCTGAAATAATGTTTACTTATTTTTAATAGTGTAGGAGAGACTTTTATGCTTGCAAATTAAATATAACTGGCACATAAACATACAATATAGTGTTTCCTGGTTAGTCCTCAGTCCGACCCTCTAGGTGGGGACGGAGGCACATTTTTAAGTCATTTTTAAATCATTCTGGTGTCACTCTAAGAGAAAAATTAAGAGGTTATATCTCTTAAAAATGTTGTGCTCTAAACAATTTTTATTACTGGTTTTACAGGAATGACACAGCCACAAAGAATGGGAAAGAAATTTTTACCAGTTCATTAGAAGACCTCTGAAACAGAAGTGATTATGTAAGTTCTGTCAGTTCATTAGGGCAGAGTAGCTCTTTGATGAACATTTTTTGGAGAGTGTACAGATTTGTTTGGCTCAAAGTGATGGCACAAATTAGACTATGGCGGGCTGCCACAGTTTATATAATTTTGGGAAATGCTGAAAAATTAAGAACACAGGTATGGCAAGTAACTGGGCTGTAAGTGTGCAGGTTACCAGTGAATCAAACCTACAGGTAAATTAAATTTAATTGGATCTATTTAATTGTCCAGTGCAGTTTGTATCGCTTATATATTTTTTGTTTTTGTAATGGTAAATAGTAAATGGTAAATGAACTGTACTTATCCAGCGCTTTTGTAGTCACTGCGACCACTCAAAGCGCTTTACACGACGTCACATTCACCCATTCACACACTTTCATAGACTGGTGAGAGGGGCTACTCCAACCTGCTCACCAGGAGGAAGCTAACATTCACGCACTGTTGACACAGCAACGGGAGCACTTTGGGGTAAAGAGTCTTGCTCAAGGACACATTGACATGTGGACTGGGGGGAGCCAGGAATCGAACCACCGACCCTCCGATTAGTGGATGACTGCTCTACCTCCTGAGTGTGTTTGTTGACCAGAGGATGCAGTTGCAAAGTAATCTATTAGTTTGACACAGCCATTTTTTTGTAAGAGTGCCTTTACATATAACTATAATAAACCACCATCTGCCTCACCTCCACTGCTAGCTGGTAGTGCTCTGCTTCCAACAGCTGGTTACGGAGGCGTGTGACAGCAGTCGTCTCCAGTAGGTCATCCAGAGAAGGAATGAATTTGTAATTAGCCTTCACCAGAATCTTAAGCACGTCGACTTTGCTGATGTAGCTGTGGAAATAAAAGAGGCAGATAAAGAGTTNGTGTGTGTGTGTGTGTGTGTGTGTGTGTGTGTGTGTGTGTGTGTGCGTGTATGCGAGAGAAAGAGAGAGATAACTGGAGGAAGAAAAACACAACAGAGTACTGGGATTACTGAGAAACTGACTAACTAAATTGACAAGTGACAAGTTGATAATCTTGACATACAAGTTTTGATTTCCAGAGAATCAAATCACTGCATGTTATGTTTATAAATACTTTCAACTTCCAGATAATTAGATAATTATTACCCCACTCAGCACCTGCATAAATGTTTTTAATCTCTTCCATGTAACTGACATGACTTCACTACTTGAACTCGAATCAAATATCGATATTGCTCAACTGTTTGCAACTGTCTGTACGAGGTGATAATATGTCAATGGCACGCATCTGTCATCTTTTTTGGGGGGTTATTTTTTTTCGCTTTGGTGACCATAAAAGGATTAGTGCAGCTTTAAGAGCGTCCAGAAATAGTGAACTAGCTAATATTAATATTAAAGTGTTTATCTTATCTCCTGAATTGCCTCACGTTCCCACTGCCAAATAAATTCTCGGTTTCTTTCAAAAATAAAAAAAAAAAAAACATTACACAGACAAATCTTAGATTACATCTCACCTGTCGCATAGGGCAAGGTCTTGGCTGCGGCCAACTTTGACAAACATCAGCTTGGCACTGAACAGCAGCTGCCGCATGATGTCGGTGAGAAGGCAGGCGTCCACCTCTGGGTTGGTCAGCTTACGGGAAAGAGACTGGCAGTGGGTGATGAGCTGATGACCGCAGGCTGTTTGGTCGCTGTGCAGAGCCAAAATGGCCACGCAGAGGTACGCACTGGGAGCCTTGGGGTTTTAGTGAAAGCGCAGAATTAGTCTCATTAGTCTAGTGGGTTCATTTTACAAGAAGACAACTGAATACTAGTAGTTTCATGTCAACTACTGTAGCCTCAAGGTGTCGTAAATATGCAGTGTGACCCTGGATAACATTGGCATTCATCCCAAAACTCATAAATGCTTCTTATCTAAGTGTAACTTTTCACATCCAAACCTGTTCATAGTAGAACTCGCTCCGCAGCTGCTGGTTTTCCACAGGATTCGTGCCAAGTTGAATCTGCATGTGAACCACTTCGGGCAGATGTAGCATCCCATCGAGAGCTTCTTCGGTCACCACTGGGCTTCCAATGACTGCACAGAGGTTAGATGAAAGCTCATCAGTACAGTTTCTATACATTACTGCTTTGTAGAGCACCAGACGCAAGTTATCACACACTTTTCTAAGTCAAATCAGAACGCATGTATGATGATTTTACATATTATCGATCAATAAATGTTTTTGCACATGTGATGACATCAAGTTCATAATGTTCATTTACCTTCAACTGGCTCCATCTCATCATCTGAACTGCATATGGAAAGAAAGAAAAAAAAAACACAAACACATTTCAAATCACAGTAGCTTGTTAAACCTTTTCCCTGGCCCTGCTGCAAAAACCCTTTACAGTTCAATGGTCTTACATAATAAAGGGTGACCACTTTAAAACACCAAATTTTGTTCCATCCTGTCATTTCTCAAGTCAGACACTTTAAAGATGTGGTGCAAGGTCTGGTTTATATTTTAAGTTAGCAGTTAGTAGCGGCTCCTCTGTTTCGCATCAAGTGCTATTTTAAATCCTGACGCTTACGTCTGGAAAGGAATGAGACACAAAAGGAATAATAAAGTCTATTTGTAGTTTTATTTTGTTTATCTCTCAGTCCGTTGCTCCTTCACTGTTTCAGCCCGGCTAGTCATTTTTTTCCTGATGAAACAGATCCACAGATTTCACACCTGCGTTTCCCCAACATTTAATTTCACATAGTTTCCTCTGCCGCAGCGGCTAGCCTGCTGTGATAAATCATACCTCAGTTACCTTTAAATACATATTGCATAAGACCAAGCCCACAATTTTCAGCTGTGCCGCTTTGATTTCCCCCCTAAGATTGTATTTAAATGGTCAGCTTTGCATAACTTAAAATCAGCGGTGTCTTACTCTGGGTGAAAGTGGGCGTAACACTGGTCACAGACTCTGACTTCATCTCCCAGGCATCCCTCCACAGGCATTTTCTTCTCAGAGCACGCATTACAAACCAGGCGGCCACATCTTCGACAATGATGTCGTCTGTTAAACTAAAAAAGGAAAGAAAAAAAGAAAATTACTATATTTTTTTACAGAGAAAACATAAAATCTGGATTTTACTTCACGTACGTCTTGAATGAACACATCACTCTAATCTTTGTTCACTTTCACTGTTAAGTTTTTCCATCTCATTTTGGTCTTTATGTTAAAATTTAGTTCATTTATTCATTCACTTATGAGTTTGATTAAATGATTTTGATGTTTGTTTTTTTTAAAGATTTTTTTGGCACAGACGCCTTTATTGTAAAGTTGGTAGACAGGAAATGAGAGAGAGAAGGGGTAGACATGTGGAGAAAGGACACTCTAGCCGGGATTCGAACCGGGGTCTGCCACTTAAGAGCAATGCTCCATACGGCCTACGCTCTAACCACCGCGCTACCGAGTGAGCCAACAATTCTAATGTTTAATATGAAGGTGGAAAAGGAAAGTTTAACAACTTGTTTTTAATTCATTCATGAACTCACCTTTCCAGCCCTGTGTCCGATTAAAGTTTTTTTTAATTCAATTATGTGTATTTTAACTAAAAAAGAAAGTGCTTTCAGTAGTGTGGTGGTCATATGGAGCCCAGTTCGAATCCCGACTGGAGTGTCCTTTCCCGCATGTCTACCACCTTCTCTCTCTTATTTCCTGTCTACATTCTTCACAATAAAGGCGTGTATGCCCAAAAAATCTTAAAAAAAATAAATAAATAAAGTGCATGTTTTTACTTTAACATCTGCTTTGCACACTCACCATCGTGAACCTCTCCCGTTGGCAGACCATGCACACAAGCTGCTGGGTGTCAGGAACCCAGTCCTTGCGGGCTGGGGGTTGGTCTGGAGGTTTGAATTTGTCAGTCGAGCGACGTTTTCTCCCTACCGAGAGTCGATCCCTGTCTGTGCTCTTTGAGGGCGTGTGTGTGGGCGTACTGCCTGTAATTAAATATAAGCAAATACACAATGAAAAATATATACATGTACGAAGAAGTGCACAAATCTCTAAAGAGAGAAGTATCAAAAAAATCACACTAGATATGAAAAGAGATGCCACTCAATTTAGCTTAAGTTCTTTAATTTTTGGTTTGAAAGGAGAAAAACAGATGGTAGATGCAAGTATCTTTCAAGCTAAACTGGGCAAGAGTAGGCCTGTATAAACTCCAGCAGTGATTTTATGTGGTAGAGAGTGCATCCAAACAACACTGTGAAGATATCTCACTTGTAGAGGGTGTTGGAGAATCCATCTGACTGGACGATAAAGAGTAGATTTCTTGAGCGGGACACTGCAGCAGTGAATCATGGAGGCTGATTACAGAGTCTGAAAAACAAGCAGTCACGTATTCAGACACTTCATAAATATCTGTTATTTACTGGTTGTAAACTGAGCCTGAGGTCAAGAAACTGTATGTCTCATCATTAATGTGCCAATACTAAAAAGTGTATGTCAGAGTGTGAGGGCTGGGTTTTGAAAAATTGTGTTCAAGGCCAGCTGAACAGAAATAGCACTGACCAGATCGAGACCTCTCTCTAGGGGCGCAGGAGAAGTCAAGTGCTTTGCCGGCGTAGTCTGCCAAAAGTTTATCAATGTCCTCTGCACCAAAGCCAGCCTCCTGTCCAACCACCAGGCTCCTCAGAGTTCGCACCGCCACGTCCGCCCAATCCACCTTGAGATTCATCAACAACTGCTCCAGCATCAGCAGGGGCTCTGACAGCAGTGGGAAATAGTCCTGTCTGGCAGCTGGAGGCAGCGTCAACAACACCTGAGGGAGGAAACACACCCACTGATATGAGCACGACATGTAGATATGGAGCAAGTCAGCTGCGAGAAAACACAAAGTTTTAATGGTAAAAACACGGCATCTATCAGATTTATTAATAACTGTTAATAAGGTGACATCTGCTGAATCAAAGAAGGGTCAAAGACATTAGAGATTGGATTACAGGACAGTCAAATCGGCCTCAATAACAGCACCAAAATCACACACATGGATCCCAGGAACAAGCAGTTAACAGTAAAGTATCATACACAGAAGTAACCAAGACAATTCAATTATTAATTCATAGGAACAATGTTTTAATATTTCTACAGATTAAAGTAATTGGATTAAAGTGTTCACCATCTTCAGTTGTGTTAAAGCACTTTTAAACATAAAAAAAAAAAATCAGTTGTTGGTACTGAAATTACATAAGTGCATCTTTTACACATCCACTAACCTTCGAGCCCAGATGAAGGGCATGAATGTGTTGCCGACGCGCTGGAGACACCTGCCTCTGAAAATTCAGAGTAAGGTAGTCCGCCAAAAAGTGACAGGCAGCCAATCCGGGGCGGCGGTCCAGAGCGCGTTCGCAAACGTCCAAGCCGACCACAAAATCGGAGAGACCCTCGAGTAGCTAAATAAACAAGTGATAGACACAAAAGATGTTATAAAAATAAGTTTAAATGAGTGAGAGAGAAATGTCCATGATATAAGTGAATTACGATAAAAATAGCGTTGTTAGATGCTGAAGATCGTAGAAAAATGTTTACAAGTCTACAAATAATAGCATATGGGATGTTTTTCATTTATGCAAAAAACTGGGGACTTTTGCATGGAGGCAAATGAACAGTCAAATCAGTGACATCATGAAGCCGTGGTTGCTTTTCTAGTAAATCAGGAACTGTTTTATATAAGTTAATGAAAGCATTTCAGTATTAGTGTAACCAAAAGTTGAGCTGTTGACCTGGAAAGCTTCATCTTTTTGCTCCTTCTCCAGCAGATGAAGCAAATGTTCAGTCTGCAGCCGTAGTCTCAGCTGCTCAGAAACAGGATAAAGCTCCACCCACTGTGCACAAAGAGCAAACTCCTGCAAAAAACACCCCAGGATTAATCACATTATATATAATAACTAAATATGTATGCATGCCTGATTCAGATGTGTTTATTAACTGAGCTTCTGCGGGTATGCTGTAACTACCTTTGCCTCCAGCATCATAGATAATGTGGATTCAGAGTTTGTCTTGGATTCAGTCCTCAGTTCCTGCCAAGTAGCCCACGGCAACCGAGGTTTCAAGTTCAACATCTATCAGAACAAAAGAGCAAAAACACACAAAAAAAAGGCAAATTATATAACTGTAGAATGTTAGATATAATTACATCCACCTTTATTATGAGAGACATTCAATATGACAGGTACAGACAGGTGCTGCAGGTACAAAACCAGATGGAGGTACTACACAACTTTCCAAAAGCAAGTAGTGACTTGTAAATTAGCACAAGCTCAATGAAGGTTCACTAAAACTGCAAGTTACATCTCAACAACAACCATGTCTTGCATACTTTTGTCTGCCAGAGTGATGCAACAACATGCTTTTGTTTCTGTAGTCAAAACAATGAATCTGAATTCAGCTCTAAATGTTACCCAGCGGTAGATGTCCAGTTCTTTCTTCTTTAGCTCTAACTCCGTTCGTAGCGAGGCCTCTGTGTTTGAGTCATTGAGGCAGAACTCTAGTAGCTCCAGGCAGGACGTCAGGGGCCAGCGCTCGAGGGCCTGAAGGGCAACACGGGCACGCAGGTTGGCATCCTGCACGCGAAACAGCTGACCTATACTTTCATCTCCACCTGAAGACACCAATCACATAAACAAGATTTTAGATACATGTGAAACAACTGCAACATTCAAATATCTATAAATCTCTAAAAATGTTGTTAAAAAGTAGTGGCCATTACTCTTTTATTGTGCATGAACAGTAGCTGGAACCCAAAAATATTCAATTTACTAAAGATATAAAATAAAGAAATGCATCAAATCCTCATATTTCTGAAACTGGAACCAGGAAATTTTCTTGTTTAATACAAAGTTTATTAACCAATCATTGTAAATGTAGATATGTGTAACAGTTAAGTCATTTTCAAATAATAGTTTTTAAACATGAAAATACTGTAACCATGTGTATTTAAAAGAGGGATACAAGTGCCAACAAAGCCAATTCAAGAACCTCTACGTGCCTCCTTGAGCATCTCTCACCTTCTAAAGCAGCAAAAGCAAGCAGACGGTCTCTAAGCGCCCCCTCCTGGCGGCAGTCTTGCCCGTACAGCTCGAGCAGGCTCAGGGCTCGGCTGAGGTCTTTGGAGGTCAGAGCCAGCTGGAAGGCCTCGGCAGCCACAGCCTGGGCAACTTCTTCTTGAGGCCCAGACAGCAGCAAACTCATGAGGGGTTTCCCACAGACAAGCGTGCCTAGTCCCGCAGAACCCTCCTCACCCTCTTTTAATGTAGCACCCAGTACAGGTTCGGCCATGGTGTGAAGGTAGGCCCGAAGAATAGGGAACTCCTTCAGGAGGTTATCAGCCTCATTAGAAATCTGCTCTCCGTCTAAGACGACTTCTTTACGTCCGCTACGGAAATATCCCGACCATCCTGAGGTTTGTACCCGAGCAGTTTCTCCTTTACAGGCAGTCAAACATGCTAACGTGGCCAGTAACGGGGAGCGAGATTTTAGGAAAGACAGGGCTGAAGGTGTGAGAAGAAAAGAGGAAGAGGAGGAGGAAGATGAAGACGAAGAGGAGGAAGAGGAAGAAGGGGGAGAGGAGGAGAGATTGGTGGGTGTAGCGGAGCTGTCTTCCCCTGTGGCCTCAGACTCAGAGTTCACATCAGACGGAGGCTCGGTAACCCCCAGAGTGGACATGTGCTCTTGAGCATGCTGCTGGAGCAGGACAGACAGATTGGTGACTCCGAACACGCTGTCATCACACTTGTTCTGACGGATGTCTTGTTCCACGCCTGGGCAGGAGACCCACACAGGCAGAGTCTCACAGCATCTCTGGACAATCACCTGCTGGACGCTCAGTCGCAAACCTTCCTGCTGCAGCAGCGACAGCACCCTGCAAAAATACCAAGACACAATTTAGTATTAAAACGAGCTATTGTCCTTAAATCACTTGAGTTGTATATCCTCCCTCTCACACCAAAGTTTAATATTAAACGTGAAAACTTGGCAAAGCTCCTGCTGTGTGAAACATGTTTAATCATCTCAGTTCATTCTTCATGGTTATTTCCCTTATTATTTTTGTGAGTCAGGACAAACATGTAGAGAAGTGTCGAGCATAAATGAAACCACACAATCAACAGTAGTTTAGCTTTTCATTGTTACAGTTTGGTTACACAAGGCATTCTTTTGAAACACAAAGGCGCAGCTTTTCAGTGGAACAACGGCATCAATCACAGCTTTGTCCGGGCATGAGAAAAACATGACAATTAGAAGCCGACGCAAACTTATCCACAGTGATGAGATGTAAACAGTGCGTGTACCTGTCAGGTGACACCTGTCTGTCGAACAGCAAGTGGGAGAGAAGCTGAGATGGAGCCTGAAGCAAAACCAGTAAAGGATTCCCCAGCTTCACTTCACTGCTCTGGTCTGAGAAGAAGAAGCAAGAGTTAGAACAAAAGCAGCTGTAGATAAAATGATTGAGATAAGAGGATAAAGAAGAGGCACTGTCATCTAATCAGGCAGATGTTAGAAATAAATTAGAACACAGAAACACCATGACTGAGATGGTGAGGTCTGAATCAAGATGATTTAATAAGTAGAACAATGCACTTTCAACAGTCTGACCACATCACCTTTACTCATTAACAAACTCTTTTACCTTCTGAACTGAGGCTGCGCACCAGCACAGATGCTAGCGTGTTGACATAATCAAGGAAACTTCGCACGAAATCTGGTCTGCTGAGGTATCCGTCCGGCTCGAAGGGACAAAGCTGGTCCAGAGAACGAAGGAGATTCTTCATGCTGGAGCGCACAGGGTGGGCGTCCAACTCCGACTGCTTCAGATTGGCCTGCTCCACCAGTAGAGCCAGAAGAGCGTTGCCAACACTGCCTTCTGTTATAAGAGAGATAAAATCAAACATACAGAACAGTTTCTCATTGAAAATTGTATCAGACAATCCACAAATGTCCAAACAGTGACATAAAACATGGTTGACAGGATGAGTTTGACTAAAGAAGGTTGGTGATTGTTTACTGTGCTGACCTGTTCCATCTGTAGCAGTGCTCAAAGTGTGCAGCGTGCTCTCTAAACGTTGAGCAAGACCGAGCCGAGCAGCGATGAACTCTTCACTCAGTGTCGGGTGGCAACAGAGCAGCACTTCCTGGATGCAGCAACCAAATGGACTTGCAAACACTTCTTCCCCAACAGCTTCTACGAATAAAAGTGGGTCAATAACTGTTCTGTGTACTCTGTAAAAACTTTTATTTTAAACCTCTAGCTAGAAGGCATTGTGTAATTTGGTTTATTAGTACAGATAGAGGATGTGAACTTCCAAGTAGAAATGGAGTATTAAAACAATTTTCAACTGAATTAAAATGTTTGAGCATTTGCAATTACCCGTTTTGACAGAGCTCTTATTACTGGCAGTGTGATTCAGGATCTTGTTGATCTGCTGTAGTACCATAGGAAATCCACAGATCCCCTCAGAATGAGGAACCTTAGGGTCAACTCTCACTCCTGGAGAGAAACAGACAGACAAGGAGTAAAGATCAAAATCAACACTAATGACAGACTGGCATTAACATGTCCTCCAAAAAACATGATAAAAAGCAGAGGGAGGACGAGAAAGAAGGAAGGAAGGAAGG
>JANJYP010281228.1:0-11232 GCA_024605115.1 Rastrelliger brachysoma | reverse complement strand
TGTTACACTTCTTCAGAGGGACACACATGGATGTTGAGAGTGACACCTTATTCTGGGTCGTTCAAAACTTGGATACAACTTCACACTCAAGCAGTCACACACACGCACGGGTTGTCGAGCTGTCACCTGTCACCCCTGGGCCACGGACTCAGAGAGATTTACTGGCTTACAGTAATCCATCTGGATCTGAGCTGCCAAACCGGGCAGAAGCAGTGGCACAAGCAGAGCTGCAGAGCCAGGGTTCGGGGGATAGAAAGAGACAGAAGATGAGAAAAAGAGATAAACCCAAGCAGAAAAATAGGCAGTCAAAAACAAAAAGATAAAAAGGCCGTGAGGGATAGAATGTTTGATAGCATCACGTCAAAACAGGAGACAGGAGAAATGACAGCAGGGTGAATGACAACATGTATGTGTCTGGAAAATCTTCAGGCTGAATTCAATTTTGAGATATTTTGTTTTTTTTTATATCAAAGCAACATTTGTGAGAGGACACTGAGCTGTTCACATGGTGCCAAGGAAGAATGTGTTGTATTAGAAACATAATGTTGGGTGTTTCTGGTTACACATAAGCCAACATCACCTGGCCCTGACAGATTTCATACCTTCCGCACATTGAATAGTCAGTCAATGTGTTCCCAACTGAGGAAAAAAAAACACCTCAAATACAGCACACTCAGCTCAGACACTTGTTAAAAGGTTTAAAAGAGATGAAAGAAAACACTCATGAAATCATAATTTGCTGGTGTCTCAGTAAATATGATTGTTCTGGTAGTAGTTCCTGATAGTGCTCTTATTCCTCTGTATTTCCACTCATGATAATTTATGACTTTCTAAGCACTTTTTTTTATATCTCAAGGCAAATATTAAGCAAAACGAAGCAGTGTTTGATGTGGAAGGGGTGAGAAGACTTGACCAGCTCACTGGCTTTTTAATTAAGAGTTGCTGTGAGCGTTAAACGTAATGGATGGGTATAGGTTTAATCCACTTTGCAACAAAGTTGGAGGGGAGCCATCCTCTTAATATAATTCAGTTACAGTCATCAGGATTCTTTTAACTTGGATTTGTCTGACTCTTGGGAGGAGAGGAGACGGAGGTTTGGAGAGCCCCCCGTGCTTCACCGCACGGCAAGCTCATATTTGGCCGGTGAATGTTCCATTTTAACGTCTGCCGTGCTCTCCAGCTTAGCGTGCAGGCTTCCATTCATAGTCAATACTCTCCTCTTCAATATTTTTGTTCCTCTGTGGTCACACCTTTGGCATGCTTGTCTACATCTGGGTTTCCTCTTGGGCCCCACAGAGACCAAACTGTCAAAGAACTGCTCAGTAGTTTTGATCAGGAAGATGGTTGATGGCTTTAAAACTGTTAGAGCTCACACAGGTTTGCTTTGAGCAGCCGGTGCTGTTAGAGAAGTTAATCAGTCTCCATTGACTCTCAGGGTTCAGGCTCTTGTTGAGCAATTCAAGATCATTATCTGCTTTGATTGTTGCATCGAGGAAACATAGCTGCAATTCTAAGTGATTTGGTAATGAATGTAGCAGGGGATTTTAGGTTTTGAAGCTTGTTAACTTTTGCGTCTGAGGAGTTTTGTTGGAGTATATGTTGGTGTGGATCACTCCTACTCTTTGTTTGGCTTACACAAAACAGGAACATTGTTTAGTTGTTTTTTTGTTTGACCCTGTAGGAACAGTCTTTAGGGATTTTACTACAATTCATTTTAACTTTATGTGTAAAGTACGCTACAGTTTACTGTCATAGAAAATCTACAGCTAAAAATACAATTTGGACGTTGACATTGTATTTTTCAGGATTGGGTTTAATACTTATACGAAACTTTAATAACATAGAATACAGCATATAATTAGCTTTAAGAAATGAATTGTCATGAGTTCTAAGATCAGCACTATGAATACATACAAGTTATCAATGAATTTTGGCTTGTTATTATTACACACAGCAGATATAAAGTGATCACAACACAATATATATGAACATTCACAATCTAACCTGTCCACTCTGCTGCATATTTTATGAGCAGCGCTTTATTGATAGTTGTAAAGATAAACCTCCTTTTTTTTATTAGTTAGGTGTAAACACATGGGAACGACATGATTTTGTGTGTGTGTGTGTGTGTGTGTGTGTGTGTGTGTGTGTGTGTGTGTGTGTGTGTGTGTGTGTGTGTGTGTTTTGATGGTGGCAGTATCAGGTAAAGGTGTGTGTCACCTCAGTGTGTGCTACCACCTCCGGAGACAGAGATGTGATAGGTTTAGAGGAGTGTGAGGAAGCGGTTGATTGGTTTAGAGTAGGATCAGGGGCATAATGTCGCCTCACATATGAAAAGAGTCCATCAGAAGATTAACTCTGTCTCTCTCAGTCACCTCTCTGTCTCCCCTGCAGTGTTTTATGTCTATATCCAATCCACACAGTCCTCTTTTATTACAGCCAATTCTCTGTGCGTGCAGGAAATTAAGGAAACTGGCTTACATGCTGCCTGCTCAAATTAAAGTCATAAAGCTATAAATGACATCGCAGAAAGAAACCTGCCCACTGCTTCGCTCACAGTCGAGTTCAGTGGGCGAGGCTGAGGAAAAAACAAGACACATCTAGTAGTAGATCAGACAAATCAGTCACCGGAAACTCTCAACTTCTACTTTCAACACCCTTCTGTGCTCGACCTTCACTTCCTCTTGTACGTTAACAAGAGAAGCTAAGTTGTTACAGTTATGAGCTGTTGTTTCTGGCAGTCTCATTTTGGAGTTTCCCTGTAATGTGAAAGTTTTTTTTTTTTTTAATTTCCGCTCGCACAACTCCAACTGACTTTTTGGTAAATAGTCTGTCCACATTTTAAAGTCCGTGAGTCAACCCCTCTGTGAGTTATGTAGTCGGGGCTCGGCCGGCCTTGTGAACAGCAGGAGATCACTCCATCACTGTCACATCCAAAAATACACTGTGACTGAAGATGTGTGCTATGTCAAGGTCTGCCACCTGCTGTATGTGTGCGTGTGTGTGTGTGTGTGTGTGCTTATGTCAAACACATATTCTGACGTGTGATCAAGCTTTCTTCAGGACTGCATGGTTGTCCTCAGCTCACACTGAAGTGAAGATAGGCAGAAAAGTGTATTAGATTGTGAAAATGACAAGTATATGTGAAATCATGTTTATGAGTGCGTTCCACCAATTTAGTATTTTACTAAAGTTAGGGTCAAAGTGTCAAATTATAAAATAACAGTGGAAAAAAAAAGATGAAGTAGCACCTGTTGATATTCTGACATTTAATCTGAAACTATCAAAACACTGAATGCTTGAATTCACCTTTCATTAGGTCACCACTGTGTCCTAAATGCTCGCTACTGTTAAAATCCACGCCTCCAATTATGTGATGCAAGCTTTCAGTTCAACATTTTTTTTACTCTCAAACCTAAACCGAGATAACCCCATTGATTATCAGGGTTACTGGACAAAATGCTGCTATTTTCTCAGGCTGTGTTCATACTCATCTTGATATGCAAACTGAGCTGTGTGTGTAAAACAAGGAGGAGTGATACTTTAAGATATTATCTTACCATACTCCAACTAATGTGTTTCTGTTAAACATTACATTATATTAAACCAAACCCTTCATACGCAGGACAAAAACTTCAATTTCCTTTGTCAACCGCTCAAAATATTCATTCGGAAAGCACAATAACATAGTAAGATCGCATAAGAGTATAAATAAGTGATGTATTTTCCATTCATTGTTTCCCCTCTCTGTCTGCCAGATTCTCTACGACAGTCCCAAAGCGAGGCGAGAGGTGGAGCTCCACTGGAGAGTGTCAGGCGGACCGTACATCGTCCGCATTCTCAGCCTGTATGAGAACATGCATCACGGGAAGAAGTGCCTGCTCATCATCATGGAGTGGTAGGATCTTTCACAGTATACACATGATTCAACCACCATGACCTATCTCAGTGACTTCATTGACAACCTTTTAGAATTCTTTCATTACTCTACAGTTAAACAAATAACATTTGACAGTATATTAAAGCTTGTATTACATTAGCTGTTTAGTTATAGTATTTAAAACCCTCAATTGTGTAGAATTATGAAACATTACATGGCATTTTTTTTTATTTACTGGAATTTTTGTGAATATTAATCCTGCCATATTAAACCAGGCAGCAATCAAGTTTCACTTTCAAAGTTGGCAACTGATTCTATAACGACAGCAATTCTCACAAGTCTTAGGTTTTAGGGGAAGCAGACATCTTGACCGGGTGATGTAGATGTATCTAGCAAACATTTTTGGAAAAAAAAAAAAAATCTCAATAGAGAAGTAGGATCTTTATTTTGGACTAAAAAAAGAGGAAGTTAATGGTCTTCCGTGCCTTTCCACTGGAAAGTTTGCATTTGCTCTGTGATATATAAAGAACAGCAGCAGCAGCAGTTGTAACATCTATTCTTTTTTATGAATGCACTCACTCACTTTGTCATCTCTGTAACACTCAAATAATCAAACAGACTGAAGGTAATTTTCCACATGTGGTTTCCTGTTGTCAACTGAAAACATGTGTTGTTGTTGTTGTTTTTCCAGCATTTTGAGAAGGCCCCAGAGTGAACATTAATGCATTAACCTTCACAGATGGTTGTCATTATATTTTTGTTGTTGTAGAATAAAATTTAAAAAAAACAACAACATTTATTTGAACCACATAGAGAATTTTATGGGACGAGAGCTGGTAAGGAAATCAGAAAGGATGTAATATTTCCTGGTTGGACTGTTCATGTCTGTTAGTAAGCTACTTTTCCATATGTGGTTTCTTTCTCTCAACTAACACACACACAACAGTTGTTTTTTCCATCATGAGGAGAAGACGAGAGGTTATCTTTGTCATTATAGTGAAACATACATGATATTTGTTTTTGCTGATAGAACACTTCTTTATTTTAATGGAGTTACAACAGCGAATCGCTAAAATCAAATTGAGTGTGAGCAATAAATTTCATTATTGATTTGTTGTGTCGCTCCATTAATGTGTCAAGTGTATCATTAACCTTGTAGCGGTGGGTACCCTACTTCTAGTTTGTGAACTAGGACAGTGTTTTTCAACCTTTTTTGAGCTGCGGTACATTTTTTACATTAGAAAAAAAAAATCCTGTGGTATAACACCAACCAAAAATGTTACAAAATAACAAATTTTAGCGTAATACAGCAGTGTTTTTCAACCTTTTTTTTTTTTTTTTTTTGAGCAATGGCATATTTTCTTTTACATTTTTTTGTAATTCCCAGAGCACACCACCAACCCAAAGTAGCTTCTAAAACTGATCACTATCAAAAGTATGTAAGGCCTTCCTGTCGATAGCTGGCGTAACCCCTTTTTGCAGCAATTACTTCAACAAACAGTTTCCAGTAACCGTTTATCAGGCCTCACATCAGCTTGGAGAAAATGATCCCATTACTCTTATAGAACAGTCTCAATTCAGGGATGTTACTGGGTTTCTTCAGGTGCTTCCATGGTACGTCTATAGCATTAAGGTTAGGACTTTGACTTAGCCTTTCCAAACCATGAACTTTCTTCTGCTCAAACTGTCCTATGGTAAAGTGACTTGTGTGTTTATGGTTGTTGTCTTATTCCAGACAGATACCTGGACAACTCAAAACTCAAAGCTCCATCAAAGATTACACACTGTCCTGTTCTAGAGGTAGCATAGCAGACCTACCACCTTGCTTCCCACATGAGAGGAGGTTCTTATGTTTGAATGCAATGTTTGCTCATCACCAAACAAAACAAAATGTTGATTGTTGTATTGTATTGTATTGTTGTGGCTTTCTCGTTTCAACTCACCATTGATGTTCAATGTTCTCCTGAGGGTTGACTCATGAATGTTGACTGTAGCCACTGTAAGAAAGGCCTTTAGTTTCCTAAGCATGTACCTCTGATGTGATCTTTGTTGTCCGACCACTCCTGGAGAGGGTAACAATGATGTTGTATGTCTTCCATTTGTCCAACCTCTTTAGAGATGGTTTGTAACCCTTTCCAGATGAGTATCTTCTAAGGTAATAAGAATTTGTTTCAGCCATGACACACTTCCACAATTGTGTGAAGCTCAGCCTTTGATAATCAGAAGACCCAGATTACACCTCTTTAAATAAAACAGGACCACCCAGACTCACACTTGATTTTTTTTATCCCGTTTTGATTTTCATCTCATTTTGAATAAAGAAATAAGTGTACATTTTCTGATCACATTTCAGGTCAAATTTATTATAGAAGTAGAGCAAATTCTAAAGGGCTCACATATTTTCATGCAGAACTGTACCTACTATTACTTAAAAATATAGTGTAGTGTTGTGTGCATTTGCTCCATGTCACTGAGAGCAGAACAGTCATACATGCTAAAGGTCAGTCATAAGACCCGAACCTGACGAGACAAAGTGAAGACGTGTGCACTGATGGGAAAGATAGAGGGACAGAGCTTTATCTGGGCTTCACGTGTCATGACAGGTGTAGTGACTAACAGCTCCAGTGATGGTGCCAAAACACTCTGCCTCANGTGTGTGTGTGTGTGTGTGTGTGTGTGTGTGTGTGTGTGTGTGTGTGTGTGTGTGTGTGTGTGTGTGTGTGTGTGTGCGTGTGCATGCACGTAGATGTCACTGAACTTCACATCACATAATAATTCAGTAGAAAGGAGAGAAACCACAGAGGTCTGAGAAATGACACTCACCTCTTCATGGAAATAAACAATGACTAAGGCAGATGCTGTTTGCCTTCTACATATGCCATAATCTTGTAAGAATTCATGTGTATGAATGCTCTCAATAATCTCCACTTCCTGTATGAGCAAGGGTCAGAGGAGGATTTCAGATAGTCGGCTCAGCAACCGATCACACACACACACACACACACACACACACACATATATACACATTTCTCTCTTGGCTATCTCTTCATCTGTGTGTTCATACACCACAAAAAGTACGCTGTTTCTTAACACACAGTAAATGCACATCCATATCCACGTTGAACGCAAAACACATTTCTGTAGGAGCAGAAGGGACAGTTTGAGGCATCGGTAATGGCTGTTTGACGTGTGGATGTGAGAGTGAGGGGCGGGAAGTGCAAACATTTGAGGTCATAGGTTGCGGTCATGAAATGTTAGTAAATTAGATATACTGCAGTGTTTTAGAATAAAAATCGATTCAATTGATAAAATTAAAGAGTAAGTGTAAGGTATGTTTGTGAATTCCCTTCAGTCTGCTTGACACCTGTGGACTTGACTTTGTAGGCAGTAACTGTGATGTTTTATGCAGATGTAGATGTGAAATAACAAAACTTCACTCTATTAGTCCTTTTTCTGTTTTCTACCTTGAAACACATCACTAATTGCAAAGGTCTGCACAAATGTAGCAAACAAGTTCATCTTTCATGACTCTTGCGCAGGTCAGATTTTTGAAAACGTGTTTGTGAATATCAGTGTGAGAAACTAACAATATGTGCGTGTGTGTCTCTCTCTGTGTATGTGTGTGTGTGTGTCCAGTATGGAGGGAGGAGAGCTTTTCAGCAGAATCCAGGCCAGAGGAGACCAGGCCTTCACTGAGAGAGGTGAGAAATGATGGAGGGATGGACATTATCATTATTCCCAAGAAAGATATATACAACAGAATCTTGTATTATATTAGCATAGACATCATGCTGCATTGGTGTCTCTTGTTCTGTAATACTGGAATTGTTTCTGGTTTGAGAGATTGTGTTTTCCTCTTTTCCTCCCAGAGGCATCTGAGATTATGAGGGACATCGGGACGGCTATCGAGTTTCTCCACAACATGAACATTGCACACAGAGACATTAAGGTGATTAAAGATTACCACAGGAATCATTTATTAAAAGAACACCATCAGTTCTGGAGTATCAAATTAAATAATGTGGTTTTTTTTGTCTCCTTGAACAGCCGGAGAATCTGTTGTACACGTCGAAAGAGAAAAACACAGTTCTCAAACTGACAGACTTTGGTTTTGCTAAGGAGACCACGCTACACAATCCTTTACAGACCCCCTGCTACACACCGTACTATGTAGGTAAGTTGAATTATTTTAATTTTCCAAAGGATATTTAGGCACCCTGGAAGATGAACGATTTTAAGAGGGAATACTCAAAAACTGCAGAGTCATTTTTTGTCAAAGCTGTATAACCCTGATCTCCGTTTGCATTTTGTTTCTATTTCTGCTTGTGTGTGTGTGTGTGTGTGTGTGTGTGTGTGTGTGTGTGTGTGTGTGTGTGTGTGTGTGTGTGTGTGTGTGTGTGTGTGTGTGTGTGTATGTGTGTGTGTGTGTTTCTACTGATAAGCTCCTGAGGTTTTGGGCCCGGAGAAATACGACAAGTCATGTGACATGTGGTCTCTCGGCGTGATCATGTACATCCTGTGAGTACTGCGTATTTGCATGATGCACATTATATTATATAAATAGATACCTTCTAACAAATTCCTGGTCGCTTTTAATTCTCATCATGTTTGCTTCTTTAGGTTGTGTGGCTTCCCTCCATTTTATTCCAACACAGGCCAGGCCATTTCTCCTGGGATGAAGAGGAGGATCCGAATGGGTCAATATGAATTCCCTAACCCAGAGTGGGCTGAAGTGTCACAGGAAGGTGAGAGTAACTGAACAGCACCAATACAGGCCCTGTTCACATTGATGCCTTCACAGTTGATGACTTTTATTTTTCTATATTTTGGGATTCTGTCTACAATGACGCAGCGTTTTACACTCCATACACACTTTTGTTTTACACTTTTGAACGCACATTGAAGGAAAATCACTGGTGTTATTTTTGCTGGACCATCAGGAAATTCTTTCAAATCTGCCCTGTCAGTATTACTCATCACTAAATACAGGTGCTGTGATGAACATATCTCTGTGTTTACATTGTCTGACACCTGTCAACCTATCCCAGATTAAATCTCTAACCACACAATAATGAAAAGCTTAATATTACATAGCAGTCACATCACAAATTTTTATGTGCACATAGCTGACCAACAACAAAAACAGAAAGATATGTCAACACATATTTAGTGTGTTTTGACTTTCTGTGATCGCATATTTTGTGTATAATGAAATTGAAGTGACAGGAGTGAGTTTATTAATCAGGGAGCCTCACAACCATCTACATTGTTTTCTGTTTCATTGTGGACGGCAAAGTGAAAGATGCTGTGTCAAAGAACAATGCTTGGTGTTCATCAATGTGGACAAAACGCTCAAAAAGCAGGAAACCATAAAACCGTAGTCTTGCAGTTACACTGACCAGGTTTCCTGACCTAGTTAAAAATGTTCTCAAACAGAAACTGAGAGAATACAGTAGCTGGCTGAAAACATCACAGCTGGGTTGTATGTGTGCACTTTTAAATTGGTTTAGGTCTTTTTCATTTTTGGTTTTCTACACAAACAATAAGATTCAGCTTTAAAGTCTCTGAAGGTCATTCTGGTTCATCTCCCTGATGTCATTGCACTTTTCTGAAGTTTTACACATAAGGACAGTGCAACAAATGATTATGCCTAAACTCCTTTAAAAGACATCTTAAAGTCAATTCAGACATCAGCCAGCTGGTGTTCTGTATGCATGACTCTATGCACATACTGTCATAGTTTCTATTTTCACTCTTCCACTGTCTCACCCTCAAACCATCATAACTGCTGTGCAAGTAGGCCACCCTGTCCCTGANTGTGTGTGTGTGTGTGTGTGTGTGTGTGTGTGTGTGTGTGTGTGTGTGTGTGTGTGTGTGTGTGTGTGTGTGTGTGTGTGTGTGTATGTCTTGCTACCAATAATGTAAAATATATTTGCCTTTCCTTCACTCTCTTAGGAAAAGAGCTGATCCACCAGCTACTGAAAACAGACCCTAATGAGAGAATGACCATCACTCAGTTTATGAATCACCAATGGATCAATGTAAGTGTCTAGTGTATTAACAACACAACATATTACACTTTCCTGTACTGTTTCCTGTTTGGGCAAAATGTGTTTCATCCACCCATTTCTTTGTAAGCAAGCATGTCTGCATTTGTATTCTGCAGCAGTCCATGGTGGTTCCCTCCACCCCTCTCCACACCACCCGGGTCCTGACTGAAGACAGAGAAATGTGGGAGGATGTCAAGGTCAGAAGTGCAATGACACTGACACCCTGTGGTCACTGGTTGAAATTACATACTGTTACTTCTGGCTTACCGAAGCTTTAGGTTGGCATCAAGTGTCCTAGGTGAACCCTAGCAATTCAGTATTGCATTTCCATATGAATTCAAATTCAGCATGAGAGAGCAAGAGAGAGACAGCTTTTAAAAAGAAGAGTCCAAATTAAAGTCATCATCAGAGTTATTATCTGAGACAGTCAACAACATTATACAACATTATAAAACTGCACAGGACTTGTGAACTAATCTTCATATGTAAAATATGTGGACTGCCCCTTTAATCAGATAATTAGCACATTAGAGACAAAAAAAGGAAAAATTATGAATGATGAATATTTACTTTGTCAACTGAATTCAAACAATTCTAGTTTTTCCCTAACTTCTTTTAACAGCAGTAAAAAGGCAGTGTCTACTTTGAGGTAGAGCACAGATTGTAATTTATCATTAAAAATAGACATAAACAAAATTGAGGGTTTTAGTAGTGTTTTAGTGTGTCCAGGTGGGATTTTAAGTAGGACATGTAAGCATAAAAAGTTGCCTTTCTGTTTTGTAAATCAGATTAATAGAAAAGTTTCAAAATTTATATCAAAATTCAAATGTTTCATGAACTTTTTTTTGCCACCACCATGATGATTCCCTGATAACCACCAGAGGGCAGCAGTGGTCACACTCAGGTCTAAACTGAGCATTAGTTTAGTTTAATATTTAACACACACATGCACACACAAACACATGTGCATGCACACATACACGGAATCACACAGACACACATAAACACAAAAGACTCCATTTGTGCCAATCTTATAGACTCTTTTCACCTGGTTTTACACAAAGAAATGTGTTTGAAGAGCAGGAACGCTGTTTGCTCACACAGAGTCACTGTAGGGTGAGTTCCACAGCGTTGTACAAAATGTCTCGATTGGATAACTGGATATCATACCAACTGTTTCCACTGGCTGTGTATGTCGACAGAAAACGTGAATAAAACAGCACATTCCTTCACAGCAGCTGAATGTGCAAGTTTGAAGAGATAAGGTGTGAAAAGACCTGTCTGTAAAATGATACACACACA
>JANJYP010280922.1:0-18906 GCA_024605115.1 Rastrelliger brachysoma | reverse complement strand
TGCCTATTTACAGATACAGTGAACACATCAGCTTTCATTTTAGAGTCACGTCTACTTGATAAATAAGCCCAATATTCACTCTTTTAATGTAGCTCTGAGTGAATTAAAATAGCAAAGATGAAGGACAGTAGGGAAAGGTGGTTATTATATATGGGTTTCACATTACACATAGTCTTTTGATCTATTGTGATGAGAAAAAAATACGTATTATAGCAGTTTTAAATAAGTTATTCTAATTTAATTATTTTTGGTATATGGTACCTTTTAGATAAATTTGTTCTAAGGAAAGAAACAATATTCCCACAGCATGCTTTGAGATATGTGTCTGTAATGATCTATTGAAATTCATCTTAAGGATTTTCTTTTTCTTTCTGAAGGCCGGTTATTGTAGCGGTGCTGTCATGTAGAGTGTTTTTCCAATGAATGCTTTTCAACAATTTGGCATATGTCTCTAAATTGGCATCTAGTATTATTTCAAGATGTCTGAGAACATGTCAGGAAATTTTAATGTCCTCTCCAAACACTGATTCTCTGTATTTACGATTACAGATTTGTAACCTCTCATCTATAAGTCTAATACATTTGCCTTAGCAACTGTCCTCAGAAATCACTTTTCCATGCAGGTTGATAATAGTAATCCTAACAAGTTATGAACACTCCTCTGTAGTCATATCATGTTGTGAAGAAAGCCGACGAGAAACTCGTCAGCTGTTCAGCCTTGGGTAGTTTTGTCTTTTCTTTTAAAGTAATGCTACGCTATATGGCCTGGTAGTTATTCACTAGAGGCTGGATACTGACTGAATAAAGTGAAATATAAGCTTCTAAAATGCAGTCTATCAATTGCTTGCCTCCATCTTCTAGCTGCGCTCCATGACTTTTCGCCTTCTGGCACACATCTCCCCAGGAATGAAGTGTCCACATCGCACCATAAAAACAGCAACTGAGGCTGAGCATCAAGTTTATGTGAATGGACTGGAGCATAAAATGTAATGGGTGGAACCACTGGTGTTCTCTAGAAATGGCTTTTTTAAAAGGTTTGTCGACATATTTTTCAGCAAGATGGTCTATTAAAAAGAGGAACATTTATATTGAGCTGTCAGTGGGTGGACTGGTCAGATGCTCCTTTAATAGTTTCCTCAGGCGGCCTGAAATTCAACAGGGGATCAGTGCTGATGGCTGCCTCACCACTAACGAGAATATTGTTTTCTGGGGTGAGGTATGATTTAGGGCACCTGGTTAAATATACCTTTCAGTTAGCAGCATTGTTAATGTAATTACACGACCATTTGATTTAGAAGACTATAATCTCTGACCCTCAGCTATGGTGTGAAGCAAACCATTCTTAATGTCAAACTCTGCTTGTTGTTCTTTTAAAGCTGTCTGCTGTCTCCTTTGTATAATGAAGATGGATTTTCAGTCTGCAGTTCAGATCATTGTGGTTCTGTCATTGTTACAGAAATGTACTGTTTAACTGGGGACCCCTCATCCCCTTTTAGTTGAACCAATCCTCTGTGTTTCATGACACTGTGGCTGTCACTCAGCTCTGAAAGGCATCAGTGGAATCTGTTCAAGATGAAAAACATGGGAATCCAGTTCGAGAGCGGAGATGGCAGCCATTTAGAGCAGACATGACATCCGCTTGACAGATAACCAGCTTTTGTGCATGTCAGATGAGAGACCAGAGACAGGAGTAGGATCTCTCCAGCTTCTCTTTTGTCTGTTGCCTCTATGGAGTCCAACACAGACATGGTGAAGCTGGGCATGGAGTGCTATTGATTATGCTTTTAGACAGGGGTGGAGCAGCAATTTTAAAAGTGTGGTGGTTCTAGGGGTAGGACATGAGCAGCACAACCTTCCTCCTCTTGCCCTGGTTCTGGTCTCCACAACATGCTGAGTAAAAATGAATGCCACACATTTCTACATTTATATCTACTACTGTAGGTGTAACCATTGCCTCAGCTTGCAATAAAATAATTACAGAGACCATATAACTGTAACAAGGGGAATTTATTTAGGCTCTGGTAGCAGTTTGCTACCTTTTATCAAGTTATTTGTATGAATTACTGGACTGGGGCTTAGCCATGCTTATTATACTTCATATAATAAGTATGCTAATTATCTTGCATTGATAACTCTTCTTTGAAGCCGTACATCACATTCAATGTGATTTAATATGTATATTTTATTGCACTTTCATATCTGTAGTGTACTGGGATTTTAAGAGAATGAAAGCTGTGTATTTTAATCACACTGTACACATAAAGCCCAAATAAGGGCACGAGTTGAAAATGAGCATTAGCTATAAACTGAACTTGAGTGAAACTATATTAAATTGCATCCATGAATTTGAAGTGGATGGGTAAATACAAAACAAATTTAGATTCAACATAACACTTCAGGTTCAACCTGAAAATGTATTATGATGTTTTAAAGAGCATCATGTTTTCCTTAATTTCAGTCCTATAATGTGGCAAGGTTAGATGTGCATGTTCCAACCTGTCAATTACAGAAGTAGGTGTATATAGACATAATCCCTCTGAGTATAAAGCATCAGCTTCAGACTACCCTGAACACTCAGTTTTAAATGTTTTTTTCTACTTTCAGCCTGAGTTGGTGACTGATTTCTTGACATGATCATCTGCTCCACACACAGCATGAAACTTCACTAACATTATGGCATGCCAAGCCATGATTACACAGCAAGCAAAGTAAAATAATTTGTTTGCCTGTTGGAGGTATGCTGGTCGTCTGCAGTTCTTCATCAAGCATCTTCATCACTGTGGCTGTTCTGCTTGTGCTATTCCTCCTTGTATTATTTCTAACTGTGTGCTAAAATAATCCTTTAACATGTATCTCAGCGACTTGTTGTATACTATGGCACCAATAGTTTTCTCCTCTGGGGGTGTGGTTTTCACAGTATTACTACCTCAGGGAATAAGTCTTCATCTGTTAAAGGCCATTACCAGTGGTTTTCAGCTTAAGAGACATAAGTCATAATATTGCCATAGCAATCATTTCTCTGTAAAATGTATGTTAAAAATTCATAAACTTGTTGTCTTACCTTTGCTGGCCTATTTTCACATTTCTTGGTGTAAATAGCATGAACATGCTAGCAGGCATGTGTTATGTATAAAGCACCTGCGTCTCTGTGCACCTAAATGAGATATAAACAAACAGGGAACATGTACACAAAAACATTGCATCATAGCACTACCTATGGTCAAAAACTCCAAAAGGTGCCTTTAATAAGTGACTACAGCCTCTAGTATAGTCCTGTTGTATGCCCAAATCATCCATCCTGACATCCCCTCTTAGTCTGTCACATTTCCTGCATTGGAAATTGCTAGTAAAAATATTCCAAGCAGCAATTATGTTGCCAAAAGATATTAGGCAAATACATGTGCATCAAGAAGTTAAGCTTTGTTAATTCAATAATTTTGTTGAGATCAAGAACTATTTTGTAAGAGATCTTAGAAGAGAACACATTACAATAAGATGATTCATTCACATCACAATAATAACACAATCACATGTATTAAAGTGGTCATAACATTATGAGAACCATCAGCCTGTGAAACCTTAACCTTCCAACATCTGGAACACTAACTCACTGGGACTCATGTGACAGCAGCGCTACGTGTCACAGAACATCTTGGTTTTCATTCTAGCGTGCATACCAGCACCAGCCAACAGCCCACATGTGATCAATGTCTGCAGCAGTGCGTCATCTACATAGTCGGCATCTAACCTGGTTTTATCGTAGTGATGTGCAGTTCTCAGCAAAATATATTAAAATAATCTGTTGTCATACTAAGAGCATAGCAGCATCATTACACTTTAACTTCAGCTCCAGTATGTATATCTCTACAATATGTCATAGACATGAAAAAGTATAAAGTGTCACCACTGCAGGACAGCTAAGGTGGTGCACGCTGGGACAAGGAGTCGCTTGGGCAGGAAATTTGAGTGTGGAGAGATAGTGACACATGAAGCTTCTTTTGTTGACTCCTGCTCACTTTGTGTTATTTTAGTTCAAACTGGGACTCCTGACTGTTTTTTCACTTGCCTACAGATGGAGATGTGTTGTTATTTCCCTTATGTGTTGTCAGTTTCCCTCTTGAGAGTGAGTTTGGAAGGTTGTTTGTCATTTTTTTGTGTGTCAAATGATTTTGGCATGTTTGGGGAACTTGTTGTCGTCTGCTGGGATTTTTGTGCTCATGGAGCACAGTTGGAGTTTAACTGGCAAAATAATCAATACAATCAATAAATAAAACCATCCTATGTGAAGAGTGTGGCTGATACAGAAGTAGCCCCAACCAGGGATCCCTATGCCCATTTGAAAGGAAGCTGTGTTCACCTCACATATTAAACACATTATGTACTTTTCACAATCGAGCAGACATTTTTTAGCCTTCTGGCCAAAACTAAATATTTAATAAAATGATATGAAACATTTAGAGAAGATTTTTTTTGCAACCTGGACATTATTTCTAGCAAAAAATATGTTCATCTACACACCCATAAAATTTTGGTCTAACTTTCAGATGCTTTTTAGATCCATTTGAGATCCACATATATCCATATAACGGGAGCGGTATGAGATCGACAATGCAACCTCTAAATAAAGCATTATCTGCCATGGAACTTTTTCATTTCACCAATACTTTATCATGAATCTTCCCCTGTGACTTCAGAGTTGTGTGGTTATTGTCATCCAGGAGAAGTCACTGACGAGTGCACCGCTGTAGCGCAGAGTACGGTGAGTGAGCTGTGCTACAGCGGCATACTCATCAGTGACATCTTCCAAGTAGTTAGGTTGTATTTCAGTGTAAAAACATGACAATGACAACACAACTCTGAACTCACAGGGGAGTAGCACTGGTGATTCATAATAAAGTGATGAACGAGTTTTATGGCAGATAATGCCTTATTTAGAGGCTGTATTTTTGATGCCCTTACCACTCCAGTTATATGGATCTCAAATGGTTCTAAACAGCGTCTGAAGGACTCCAAGCTACACCAAAATTTTAAGCACGAGTATATGAACATATTTAATGCTAGAAATAAGGTCTGGGTTACAAAAAAACAGAAATTCTCCTTTAATTATTGATTGCCATTATTAAAGTAAAACTGTACAGCAGATTATCTCAAAGTGGGAAGTGAGAATCCCTAAGGGGGCTCCAAATGAGTTTATTAATAGGAGTTATTACAAGTGTGTGTAATTTGGTTAAAGAGATAAATCAGAGATAAAGTAGTTTGGGGGAATTTTTCTGTTTTCCCCACTTTCACAGTCTGAAACCAATAAATGCCCCAAGACAGACTTTTATGTATTTTGTGTAGCCTACTTGGCTCAGTGAACTGTCTGTGGGATCAAATACCATAATCATGGTTGCATCTGCAAACAGGAAGTGTGGGAAAAGAAGCAAGTAAACTAATGGGGATGGAGGGGTGCCTTCTTCTAAGCCTCATCTGAGGTGAGGCCCTCAGTTTCAGGCTTTGAAAACTATTCCTCTAATGTACTGTATGTAGGCAGTAGCAGTGATGCAGCAGGAATGCAAACTACAGAAGTCAAACAAGACACATTGACTACTCATGCAGAGGTAGGTAGTGTGTCCCAAGTATATGTGTCTCTATCTTCTAGCTGTGTTGTAGTTCAATCCAGTAGCAGGGAACGTGGTACTTGAAATAAGTCTTCCCAAGCTTGGAATTTGTACAAGAAACCTTTGACGCCAACCTATAGCCTATAGTTATTAACTCTGAGCTCAACTGAGGATGCTACATATCTTGATTCAGCTTAGGTAGCTTAGATATATGCAGTAATTTGCAAAAGAAAGGGACAACATTACCTTCTGTTGCAAATACCATGACCTTTACTGTACCTGTGTGTCTGTTTATAAAAGAGATGGATGATTGCAGCACAATGTATGGTAATGATTCAAGTTGTTGTACTGTATCCCTAGTTGTGCTTTTATAAGATCAATAGTATGGCATAAAGCAATATTGCCATTAGAAATAGTCTTTGTGAATGCAAATGGTAACATTTGATTATTATGATTATACCAGAATTTCAAAAATGAAGAAATTCAGATTTTATATTCACACAATGTAATATTTAAGAGGCTGAATTCACTTTTGCTGTATTGTCAGTCCTGTTGGGTTCAATTAAATTCTAAGTAGCAGAGAAAACAACTCGTTGAATGTTGTCTGACTATGAATGAGGAAAACAAAAATCCCATTTTGTTAACTTTCATCAGAATGCTAATATCAGGGCATTTTGAAAGCATTGCTATTGTTTTTCATTATCACATTATTGTGAAAATTAGAGAAGAGTGCAAGAGTCAAGATAGGAGAGTGCAGTGGTATTTTGCAGTTTATGCTGCTTGAAAAGCCAAATGAGTAGGACATTAGAGGAGATTTCTAATTATTAAATTAAATTTCAGCCAATAGTTTATATTCTGTGTATTACATTGCATATTGCTTTAGGCCACTCATTTCACAAGTCCAAACAAGCCAAAGTAAGACACTTCTGTTGGCAGGGATAATATGGTAATTAAAAAAATATTACGGTTCCAACAAAAAAATTAGTGGCAATTTTTCTTTATTTTGCAAACCTTCAAATATTTACACAATATTTGTTTCAAAATATATACCTAACAGTAGAAACCTAACAAAAACGAGAAAGCACTCAGGCAGCATTTAGCTCTCCTTAGGCTGCACAATCCTCCAATTTATTCATTTTCAATAACATAAAATAAATAAATATTTTCAGATATGAATGCACATCACAAGGGATAAACAATCAAGGATACACTTGGGTAACTGTTTCCATTCAAGTATTTGCAGTACAACATGAGAAAAATGCACAAAAAAGCTGTATTTTGTACAAGATTATGCAATGTTAAGATTATGAGATTTTGTGCACATACTGTATGATATGCCAAAAAGCACCAGAAAATCACATGATCAAATGAGGAAAATACTCTGATCGTTCTTTGATGATATGCCTGAACATCCCTTAATACATTTTCAGTGACTGTCTAGAGAATGAGTAACTGTGTCAAGACAACACTTTCTTTGCAAAGGGCATTCAGTCTTTTTCTGCCTTTCTGCTGCAGCTGCTGCTGTCCCTGGATTTAATAACTTCAATAGCCTTTCACTTATAAGGCTGTATGATTCCTTGAGGGACTCCAATTGATCAGTCAGTGGTAGGCTCTAACATCATGGCAGCCAGATGAATGGTACTGACATGGACTTCATCTAAACCACTAAAGCATACACTCGGGGAATGTGAGAGCCCACTCATCTGTTTCTATATTCTTTCTCTCTAAAGATCGTCCTCAGTGAGTAAAAGATTAAAAAATAAAATAAAATTCTGCTCTTTCTACAAAGATACTGACCGAAGAGAATAAAGAGCGATGAGCAAGCAATACTCACACTTTATTTTAGTAATTGTAAGTCTCAATGTGATTCCAATGTAGTGTTATCTATAAAGCTTCACATTGCAGCTGGGTTGGTTTCTCTCACAGGAATAATAAACCACTGAGTACAATATGCCCTACAATCACTGTCTTACAAACGTTTAAAGTCATCATTACAAAAGGGATTAAAATGGCAGTTTTCTCATCTGTCACCTTGGGTTCAAATCTGATTAGGTTTATACTGCATTGATTTGGTTAAGGCTAAGGGAATATTGTTAAAAGAAACCAGTGTTGATGTTTCGCTTGAGAATGGAAGCAAAGGATCCAACCAACCAACCGCCCTGACCTTCTCTCTATGAAATGTCAAGCTACTTCTGCTGTAGCTCATGACAATTAATTAATCACACAGCCACAAGAGATAGCTGCCAGATCACATGAACATAAGTGTTTGGACAAATAACCAATGTGGTCAGCTCTTCATATCAAACACCTGTCTTTGAGGGACACCAAAATAAAAATTTAGTTAATATTTAAGTCTGCATCAGTTGTATTTTTTTGGTCTTTTTGTAAGCACAACATTGATACCCTTTCACTTTATATGTTGACTGTGTTAGGAAATGGGTGACCTAGGGAAATATTTGAGGGAAATATTCATCTCATTAGTTGACCGTTTATGCTGTAGATGCCAATTGGTGACAAACGACAACTGGGGCTAACTATATTTTCCATTTATTTATTTATTTGTTATATTTATTTATATTATCTAACTCATAAACCAAAGTGTTGGAAAGATTTCAAAATGTCTGCACTGAGTTTAATGACAATCCATTCAATAGCTCTTTTAATCCCCCAACAAATGTCAACCTCATTGTAAAGGATGAAAAGTGAGGAGCTACATGTAACTTTAGCCATTAGGGTTCATCATCTGCAGACCATGAACATCTTTAAATGTAATTTTAACTCAACTAATAGTTACTGAGATATTTTAGTCTAGACCAAATGGTGGACTGAATAACGGACATTATCCATAAAGCTTAGAGTCATACTGCTAGCATGGCTAAACTATTGATTAGTGCAGCCTAAGATTCTTATTGAACGCTGCTGGAGATTTGATGTACTTGCCCCTATTTTTTCTTGTCAGCCCTAAACCAATATTCATAGTATCAATATTCATATGAGAATTTTCTTTCAACTAAACTAAACTTTCAACTGCTCCTGTATTCATTTTATAAATGGGCTTATTTCTTGCTGGGCATGATTGTCAGCTCAGCAGGTTTACAGATGAGTAGAAATAAGTCAATCTTCTCTGAATATGGTTATCAAATTAAACACTGGTCTTGTGAGAATTCTCTTTGTGTTTCTCACCAGGCAAGCTGAATAAATGTTTCATAAACCAATACCTCAGTGTATACGTGGTGTGCTTGCTGCCACATTAACACTTTTTTTCATGTGGACATTTGAATTGTTTTACCTGGATCTATTTTTAATGGCTACTCACATTTCCTTTTAATGAGTGCTTTGGCTGTGAGGCACTGGCAGCTGTCATCCTTTAGCATCACGGGCACAGTGTTACCTGGAAAATATGCTGCAGTTAGTTGTGTTCAGCATGTAGAGGCTTTTGAGTCCACCAAAATGGGTTATCGGCATCTGGAGTAAACAGCATGATTTGAATCATTATTAATTCATAGGGTGTCTTTATTGTGAAGCCTACAACCTCTGTTTTTATGGCTGTTGCTGTTTCTGCGGTCTGGGCCTGTGGCCAGGACGTGACTCAGTTTCCAGTGTTTTGATCTAACTCTGCATTTGGAGACTGAAAAAGGCAGCACACTGCATGAGGCCACATTGAAACTGAAAAATACACATTGTATATTTTGCCCTGTCTTCTTGTGAAAGCCTACTGAAGCTGGAGTTGTTGCTTCATGCCTTAGTGGATAAAGAAGTTTGTTTCTTGTCAGGCTGATATATCTGTTCATTTCAACAGTGTGGTCAAGAAATAGCATTTGATTTGACATTAATCCAACTGAACATTTTTGGGCATTTGATTTGGTGCCTCATGACTACCAAGATCTGTCATGTGTGCTTGTTTGATATCTGCACTCTGTACTTGATGACAATGTTCTTGATTGGTTTGGTTTTGGAAGTGACTTGCTGTAAATTGCTGTGCAAGTACAGTAAATGGTTTAATTTTTAAAGCATTTGAATGCTAATGTACTTTTGTAATTATGTTTTTTTTCCTGCAAAACCTCAACGGTCACAACAAGTGTTAAGATGTGTGCATAGCTGAGAGTTATATAAATACTGTGAATAATTTACTGTGTGTGACTATGTGTTTGTGAACACGGTGGTTGATAAAAGAAATCCTGTTGTACTTTTCATTTTTGATGTTAGTTAATCAGCATCAAAGTAATGTAGCCAACCATGAAATAGCCTTATCTGAATATTCTGTCTGAGGTTATGTAACAGGCCATTGACATTCAAGACTTTGTGTCTTCTATTCATCATGTCGTAGTTTCTTAATTTCAAACATTTATGTCCACTGAGCACCTTGAAGAAATCTCTTGTTGCAACAATCCTGAAGAATTACGGTGTGCACATCATCAATAACCTTCACTGTGTCTTCTGGCTACAGAATGATCCCTAAAGTTTAAAAAAGCTCATGCAGTATGTTTTAATATGTGAGAAAGATAAAGAATTTTAAAATTGTATTCTCATTACGTGTAATGGTTTCTAAGCAGTGTGCTTAAATTAGCATGTCTAATTGAAATTCAAAATGAGTATGATATTGTGGCTCAAAGAAAATTGCTCCGAAAAGTCCAAATCCATCCTCTGTCCTTTCCTGACCAGATAATTTAAGGCTCTGTTTTTATTAGGAGAGAGTAACAGAATACTAAGAACCAAATCCACAAAGAATCTGCCCAGTTTTAAGGTCCGATCCACAAAAGATTTTGTGTTAATAAAATACTGGTGAAGTTTTGCAACTGAGTGCAATTTGCCCCTGTTTTGTGTCTCCTTGAGTGAACAGAGCTTTTTCCAGTGTTTCAGGCTTTCCTCCACATTTCATCACAGATTGGTCCAGAGGGTTTCTGCCACTTGAATGCAAGTATGTGTTTTTTGGGACATTTGCATAAACGACTGATCCTGTCATTTTTCTTGGAAGGACACTCTGCAACATAACGCTCTTGAAGACATCTCTCAGCAAGCAACCACACACTAAAAGCTCTGCCATCCTTGATTTAGCCGTAAACTCATGATGTTGACTTTAAGGAGTGCTTTATGGTGTTAAGTAATTGCTTTTTTAAATAGATCTGTCTTGAGCTTTTTTTGCAGTTTGCTGTCCTGTTTTAACATCTGTGTTACCAAGACATTTGGTCTTAAATTAAGACTTCAAACATTTTAAAACAAGACATAATTCTGCCACTGGTGTGAGCTATATTTACCCTGATTTCATAAATATTAAAACATTTGGTAAGCATCTATTTCAGGAGTTATTACATAATGTTACCCCAATTAAATGATTCTCTTTATGGCTTACTTATAATAGAAAACTGATGCTCAGATTGGGATTATTTTTACCAGATAACTCTTTAGTATTATAAAGACAAATAAAACTTCCCGTGCATCATACTTGGTTCTTGTTTGTTTCAGTCAGTGAAGTCTCCATGTCAGCAACAGTATATTTTGGATGTGTTGTTCAGTGTTATCCACTGTTGTGCTTCTATTACTGTATCTTGTGCTTGACTGACCAGGTGAGCCTGATACATCCAGTCACGCAGCTGACAGTTGGAACAGTGTGTTGTTCTCGATGCCTCCCTACCTGCATGTTATATCAATTGTTTGATTGCTGTAGAGGCTCAAAGTGACCTGTGGCTTCATTCTAACCCGCAAGATTAGTTCTGTGATAAGGGCAACGGGAGACCACTTTACTCAATGACTGGCAACAAGTTTCAGTATATAAATGAATGTACAGCACTGCCCCGAAAGATTCAGTCTCCAGTGGAATTTCTCAAGGACTTTCTGAGCTGGGACCTGATTTATTTTAAATCAGGACAAATTGTATCCTATTTTTAATGTATGTGTGGTTTTTGCAGAGAGCACTTTCAAAACACTGTCATTGTTTTTTTCTCGTGTACAGTTTGACCTTGCAACTATATTCTAGTTGCATGTATAATCAGTGCTAATCATTATTATTTTATTATGGGTTAATGTGACAGAAACTGAATTAAATACATGATTCTTTCATCTCTGTTGAATTCATGGATATGTCTTGTTGCCACCTTGATGCAATAGTAGTGAACAAATTAAAAGGACACAAGACATGTTTGTGAAAATAAAATATGCTTTATAAATAAACTCAAGGGAAATTGTTCTCTTTTTTGCTTGCCTTTTGTCATTATAGAAGTAGACTATTCATGAAAAACATATGAAGTCAGAGACAGGTAAAATAGGTAAATTGAAAGGAAAGTGCGTCCATCAACTTTTTGTTTTGTGTCAGAGTATACACATGTTGCAAAGTCTTATTTATAAATGCATCATGCCCTCATAAAAGTAATGACCGGTTTATATTTGCTTATCATATCTGCTTTTAGATGTTCTACACCATTCACTATGCTGTGTGGTACATGGTGTTTGATAGACAATAACTGTGACATAACTTGCCAGAAGCATTGTCTTCTGCCAGTTACATAATATTATCACTGTTTAAGTTAAAGATAATCTTTCAGTTTTAATACTGCGGTTATACATCACACACAAGAGCCACATACAGTACATGTTTCTTACACACTATTGTGGCACAGGGATTTTTTAAATACAGTCAACATAGCTTTTTTCATTTTTTCTGTTGGATTTACACATCGCTGTTTTGGGGTAATAAATAACTCCTCTTCATTATAGTACAAAATTCTCTTTTATGTAAAGCTGCTAAATATAGAATTAGTTGCTAAGATGATGTTGGCAAACATTCAAATCCTCTGTTGTTTTCTTACATCAGTTGTCACAACAAGCTTGTCACTTGTCCAACCTATCTACAGACAGCAGAGGATGAAAAATATGGATGAATCAAACCTAAGAAACCTATCACCTAAGAAGAGCACTGATGTTATTAGATTCTGCAAAACCCTGGATTATCTTCAGCTTTTTTCTTTTGTTCCATGCCAAAGTTAAAACATATGTTTGCTTTGACCAGTGTCTGTGTGTATGGCAAGTAGAGTCGCCCACATTCTCCCTACATGCGTACTACTCATTGCATTAGCACTAAACTTTTAAGCTGCTCTGTCCTCTCTTGACTAATACCCTCCCACAAAAAAAGATTGTCCAATCATGCTTAGCAACAGTAACTGTGCAGTACAGCACAAAAACAAAAAAAAATGTCTGGCTTTGTCCCTGTAACTTTGTGACTGTGCTTGATGATAACAGGGAATTTCGCAACAAGAATGAGCTGAAAAAAACAAATGCTTGCACATTTTTTTGATCTTTGTTTTGTTTGTTTCACCAATCGTGAATAGATGATCATTTTTGTATTAATAAGGTAAATATGACACTTTATAGAAGTTTCATATTCTTTCAAACCTGACAAAACAATCACTCATATTATGCTGTTTTAAAGTGCCTCTTGTCTGGGTATACAGAAGATGTTATAAGATAAGGGTGAAAGAGGGTTTTTCCTCTTCAGCTGTGTCCCCATACTGGTCAATATAGGATTGATGAATATGATTGGAGAGCAGAGTGCTTTGGTTCAGAGTGGTATTGATTAGCTGAAGGGTTGGGCCTCAAGCCAGTTCTCATTAGTGGTCTCTGTCCTTTCACCCTTCTTTGTCTCTCGTCCCTCTCTCTCCTGCTGACGTGGGAGCCGGGTGATTCTAACTGATGACAGTCCTAAGTGCTTTAATAGAAATGTATTGATCACAGGTGTTGTGAGCCATTTACACAGCTGCCTGGACACACACACAAAGCGTGGAGAAAACAGGCAGCCTCTCTCCTACATGTGTGTTACACTCCACAACTCTCACACTTGGTTGCTCTCAGTAATTCCAAATACAGAGCTGGTTTGTACAGTGGACAGGGTGACAGGGTGACCCTGGTGGTTAGACAGACCATTTTACAACAAGAGAATCAGAGGTTCAGTGGTCATCCCACCATTGTCAAGATGTCCTTGAACAAAACACTGACCGACAACCTTCCCCAGGGCTGCAGCTCAAAAATGTTTGCTCTCATGTATTTGACAAATATGATTGTATTTAATAGGTCCAGATAGAATATTATCAATAAATAATGAGCGATTAATAATTCAGATAATTGTAAAATAAAAATTAATGGAAACTTAATTTATTTCCTTTTTATATTAATGTAATTGTTCACACTAATTTTTTACATTCCCTTTTCTTTGAACAAAATAGTAATCCTTAATTGTAATCCTTCCAAAAAAAAAAAGAAAAATCTAATAACTCTAAGTAGTAATAATAAAAAATAATAATAGTAACAAAAATAAATTGCAAAAATGATTTTGCAACCTGATGCTTAAATCTGTTCTTTAAGCCACAATCTTACCACAGTTCATTTTGTCCCTGTTTGATAGCTTTTGGTCATCTTGTATGATTAAAATAAGCAAAGGGCTGGTATTGTATTTTAGGAGTTGATTTCCCCAAAAATTAAACTTTCCGACTTGTATTTTTTGTGCCTTGCTGTTATTTTGATATTTATCTTCATTCATTAAGTTCTGCTTCCATTGTCTTTTAGACCTAGTTTATAGTAACAACAGCTGCAGTCAGACAGTTCATGGTTGTTTCTTCTCATATGGATCGTTACCAGCTCGCTCTGACCATCGCGCCCTGTCCTCTGACCTCTCATCCTGTCCACACTGCGTGGTGGTTTTGGGCCCAGCCTCAGTGTCAGCGACCTTGGCTAGCAACTCCACTTTTAATCAGCAGTTCTGTCCACACGGGCAGCCCCAGCCAGCCGCTTCCTGCACCTTAATGAGTTGAGAGTCCCAGGCCAGACCCAGCTGCAGCTCATACTGAATCTTTCTTACCTCCTTTTCACACCATAGCCGAGTGGGCGTAGATACATCAAAACTACATTTAATGAAGCACATCACTGTGCAAGCTTAGAAGACAAGTCTGAGGGATTTTAGAAGGCTTTGAGTAGGACATCTGTTTCTTGACACTGCTTTTTTGGAAGGTTAATTTAATTAAAATGTAGAAATAATATTTTCTCGTTGCATTGCAGTTCTGATATGTGATTTGTAATACTCGCTAGTTAAAAGAGCTTCTAGACACTAACAGCAAAATGTGTGTTGTTTCTCCTTTTAATCAGGTGATTTACAATGATTGTCTTTGCTCATTGCACCCGGTGATTGCCTATATTGTCCACATCTATCTCTTAAACAAAGTTTGAATATTCTATCCAAGCTGTTCCAACTTTTAAAATTAACTTTGACCAGGGGGCGTGCTTGTGGCTTAAAGATAATCACATCAAGGGCAAGGAGCCTGACCTGTTTTTGCATCAGTAAGTTTCTGCTTGGTGAAAGCACTCAATCGGCAATTGTTGTCTTGCCTTTTGTGTGAATGTGAATAGCACCTTATTGATTGGAGGCAAAATGTTTTTAATGTTGTAGATGAGATTTCTGGATTGCTAGCTAATGGGAAGATGGAAGCTCACTGCAATCTATTTTCAAGTCAAGTTCCAAATTGAAAATCTTTACGGGCATAATTAAGGCTTATCTGAAAGGAATGTCAAAACTTTTCAATTTTTTCCTCACTCATCCAATCCTGATTGTTATGTGTAAATACACAAACACACTTGGAATGGTGATGAGTCTATGCAGAAAAAGTAATGAATATAAAACAGAGAGCAGTATTGATGTTTGATCCAACTTAATGGCAGTGAAAACAGAGTGTAAGTAATTGATATTGTAATGTTCTTTCAGTTTCATGGTGTTAATCAAGTCATTTTCTAGAAGTATGTGTGTTTTGGATGTTATGTAACTACATCATCTGTATCCCAATGGAGAAATTCTCTTTTCGTCCTCTGGTTGGGGTCTAGGGTCACTGGATTAGCTCAAGGATACCCTGACAGGTGGGGCTACACTGGGGTTCAATGCCGGGGTCCTCCACCTGGGGGTTGACCTGGATTTCAAGTAGCCATTGTGCTATGATGTTTGAAGCAAGACTGCTGAGAACTTACTCAAATGCCCTTGTTGGACTCTTGTAATACCAAATGGAAGCATGGAGGCACACATCTGAGGAAATCTTGTTTGACCTTCTGTAGAGCTGGATTTCAGGTGTATACTGGATTTAAGCTTTACCACCTGCCTTTGTGAGCACAATAGATAAAACAGGAATTTCACATCTTCAAAGATGCAACTGTATTGAACATTTTCTAAGTACTGCATGTCTTATATTGTATGTACAAAGCACTTGGATCCCTGTACATAATTACTGGTTGGCAGGGAAGGCTCCTGTGTACTGAATATTGTCTTTTTATTAGACTTCACCTACTTAAAATCAAGCCTTTGCACTTTGTTTAAGGTCTCAAATATTATAATTGTACACTTGTAGCATTATTTCTCAAAAGGATTCCACATATCATTATGTTTGGGATTGTTTTGCTATTTCAAAGTCTCTGACTAATACTACAATAAAGACATCTAGGAACTCTGAAAAACATGAGCTCTGTGTTGTAAAATGTGAAATGAACAATGTCAAACTTGAAAATTACAGGTCAGAAACTTGGGTATCATTTCAGAGCCCTGACTTTCCGACTTTACGTCAGAGCTTTTCTTATAGGTTGATTTTGTAATAAAAGAAGGTGTTTCTATCATTATTTAATTGCAGATATCTTATTATAGCTTATGCTAGACTGAGTTTGTTGAAATGTGTACACACCTGCAGCCTCTCCTCTCCTCTCTTTATCTGCTTCCCAAATGAGCATACAATGCTGCACATACAAACTTTGTTCTAGCACCTATGGTTTTTTCTCTGATGTTGGAGGTCAGAAATTTCCAAGTTGGATTTCTGACTTCTCAGATACTCTCGAGTTGTCTTGAGTGCAGCAAATGTATTGACTGGAGTAGTGATCCAATTAAAATGTACCTCAGACCCCCATTGTTGTCTAAAACAGCAGAATCACAACAATTAGCCAAAATGTGTCTTAATTATGGTGAAAATCAGCAATATGGTTCAGTTTGAGTCAGTCGCAGTACAGTATTTAATAATGTGTATTAATCTACTGCTCAAAATAGTTCCTGGCAAACACAATGTTTTGTTTTTGGTGCATTTTGGTAGTGATTGCTGAAAACTACAACATAACCTTTTAAAATATAAAATTATATGTATTTACAGTATGAGCTTTCCAAATATTTATATGATGTGTTCCAGTTTGCTTGGAGCTGTGTGCATGGTGGGAAAGCTATAAAGTGGTGAGACACTTGTTAACACATTGTCATTTTATATATACATATATATTTTTTAATGGGATCTTTTTGACAAAAAACAATATTGCTGCTATAATGTTGAGGTGAGAATCATATAAAAAAGAACAAAATGAAATTCATTCACTCTAACTGTTGTATGTTTATGCTTCCAGTTCATGTGAAAGCGGGAACCTGTGAGGTAATTGCTGCACACCGCTGCTGCAACAAGAACAAGATCGAAGAGCGATCCCAGACCGTCAAATGCTCCTGCTTCCCTGGACAGGTGGCGGGAACAACAAGAGCGGCTCCATCTTGTGTAGACGGTATGCCAAGCTTCTCATTACAGATTTGGTAATGATTTGAAAGCAACTTCTGATTAGGGTAGAAATGCACTGTCACACCTGTTACTGTGCCTCTGGTGCTCATTTCAGTGAGTATTGGTGTATGAGAGATTTATTGCATGAAAAATAGAGTGTTGAGATTTTCATGATCCTGCTGAAGCATATTACAAAGGCTTTATAATCTTCAAAATCAAAATGCCCAGCAGGTCATTCATTCATCTCTTTCTCTGTTGTTGAAGCTGTATCAGTTCAGAAGAGTAGACAGGGGCCAGGTCATTTAATATCATGTCAAAAGTGGCCTCTGTTTCAGGTGGATTGATCTCAAACTCCTGTTTTCACTGTAATGGCTCTGACAGGAGCTTCCTCGATTTTGACAGATCTCTTTTCACTTTAAAATGTCAAGGGAAGCTGTTTCTCCCTTGTAGGCCTCCTCGGAGGCACTTAAGACCTTGACACGCCAACCTCGGCTGCCCACGTTATTACCCTTCCCTCATACAAACATTCACCCTCCTCTGAGCACGCACCTGCTCACAACACTCACCGGCTTGACATTGACCCACGCCCTGTAATTCAGCCCTGAAAACACACCGGGGCAGGACTGACGGGTCTCCACTGTCAGCCAGAGATCAAAAGACACTCTCTTCAATCACTGTGATGTGTATAGAAACCGAAAGCGCTTGTTGTTGCTCCAACCAGGACAGAGAGAGGCTACACTTTCAAACAGTGTGTTGTTAATTGCCTCCAGTAGCCTTTTTATGATTTTCTTTCTTCCCTCACAGCATCCATAGTTGCACAGAAGTGGTGGTGCCAGATGCATCCCTGCATGGATGGGGAAGAGTGTAAAGTGCTGCCAGACCTCAAAGGATGGAGCTGCAGTACAGGAAACAAAGTTAAGACAACCAAGGTTGGTTTCATTCATGCAGTATAGCTATATTTGTGGCTAGATAGAAAAAATTCTAGAACAACTGTACTTAGAAGTAGTAGATTCCTTAAATTGTTTGCAGCCAACAAAAGACTGCAAGAGTCAGGTCCTCAGATAACAAAACATGTCCCTATAATAATGGAGAAGTGCTTGAGGTTTTTGAAAAAGAAAGAAACAAAGGCAATAGAGAGCGCTGGCTGTTTTTTTTGTGTTAGTTCAGAGTATAGAAAAGTAGGAGGCAACAGGAAAGGAAGCTGTGACTCATTGGAGAGTCTGAAGTGTTTGTTGAAACAATCAGCTTACAACAGTAGGATGGGGCTGAATTAAGTTCAGCTATCTATTTAACTACATCTCATTGTAATGTGCAAGTTAACCACAGTCAGTTTAGTGTGTTTTACTTAAGTTGCTAATTTAGCAGACCCAGATCAACTAGTGTGCAATCTTTGAACTGATCAGCTAATTGTGCACAGCTGTGAAGGGAACAAGCAATACTTTGCAGTACATAGACCATGATGCTCTGGTGTAGCTGAGCCTATATCCACATCAGGATTTGCATTATTAAAGACAAATAATTATCCTCACAAATTAGCAATATTTACCCTCATACTTAAATCTTGGCTAAACAGTGAACCGCTACCTGAGCAGCACATCTATTTTGTCGAATTGCTGCTGCTGCAGCTCTGCTACCGCCTGAGAATGGTGATCAATAACAGTTTTCATATAATTTCATCATAAATTTTATTTGTAGTTTGTTTAGACATAAAAACATTAAGAAGTGTGTGTGTAGCAGAAGTCGGCTGGGAGCCGTAGTTAAGT
>JANJYP010280813.1:0-12603 GCA_024605115.1 Rastrelliger brachysoma | reverse complement strand
CTATCTTTCTCTCTTTTAAACCCCCGCCTGCCACTTAAGCATCAGGCATTTGCTGGTGAGTTCTCAGCTGTCTATGCCCTAAATAGACCTTATCAGGAGCACACCATCTTTGTGGGGGGCATTCTTAACAAATTTTCTGGATACACTGTAATTATTTTCTTTATAAATGGACTGATATTTTAAGAAGGCTCGAAAGAAATTTCCTGTAACACAAGTAGTCATAGTTTTTAAGTTTTTAGTCCAAAATGCTTTCTTTGCATTTTTTTGTGTTCCTGGCATGAACCCAATTGTCATGGATGGTCCACCTTGGTTCTGTCCCACTCATTGAGATCCACTATAAATATAAACTGAGGTGTTGATGTGGGGGGGGAGGTTACACAAGACAGAAAAGTTTGAAACTGACGGACTGAAGATCCAAACTTTCCAAGCAGGAAGAAAAAACAGAAGAAAAAAAATATCCGGGGAGCAAGCAAGACANTGGGGGGGGGAAGGTTACACAAGACAGAAAAGTTTGAAACTGACGGACTGAAGATCCAAACTTTCCAAGCAGGAAGAAAAAACAGAAGAAAAAAAATATCCGGGGAGCAAGCAAGACCCACAAGACATACATTCTCAAGGTACTGTACAGCCTCCACAGAGGTCTTGAGCAACATTCATATGGGTAGAGGGTAGGATAAAGGAACAATAGGGAATATCCTGTGCCTATCAGGGGAGTTGGAAAAGAGGGTGTCTGTTCATTAGGAAGGTTGCATGTGTTGCAAGGCTTGACTGGTGTGCAGGTCCATGCCCTAATAAGGCTAGAGGGGAGGCCATTTAAAGTTAGAGATACCATGTGCATGGCCATTTGCTTTAGAAGACCCAGGTCAGCAGGACATTGATTGACAAGCATGGTGAGAATAAACACGATCCTACTCCTACAGTCATTTTCAATGCTGATTTTGATTACTATTTTTTAGAGTGAATGACAAATCTTCATAAATTTTGAACATTTTAACTGTAAGTCAAAGCCAAATGATAATGCTAAGCCATTCTGCAGATTAAATTGTAACCTTTAGCTTTTGTAAAATATGTGTTTTATTCAGTAATGTCTTTGTACTTTTGTGTGAATATTTGATAGCTTTACTGAAATAGTGCATTTACTTCGGACTGATTGCCAACACTGACAGTGCTAAAACTAGAATTTGGTGAGCTGATACTGTCAGATACAACAGACAAGAAACTAATAAATGATAATCTCATTTTCTACTAGATGGGAGATCCAATCCAATTAAAAGATGAGGGAAACAAACACTTCCAGGCAGGAAACATTGACAAAGCCATTGAGTGTTACACTAATGCCATCAAAGAGTGCAAGGACAAAAAAATGCTGGCTGTCATTTACAGAAACAGGTCCGCCTGCTACCTAAAAAAGGTAAGCAGCATGGTAAACCAGAACAAAATGAACACTGAATAAATGTGTAATATGTCTAACAAATAACAACAGACAAAAAGGCACTTTCATTTATATGTTTCTTTTATTGTTACAGGAAAAATATACTAATGCAGCATCTGATGCATCAAAAGGTACTGTGGGAATAATTAGCACAAGCAAATAATGAATAAAACCAAATAACAGCATTAATGACACCGAACAACAAATTCATTATGACTCTATCTTCCTGTTATGTAGCAATTGACGTTGATGCAGCGGATATTAAAGCCTTATATAGGCGATGCCAAGCTCTGGAGAAGTTAGGAAAACTGGACTTGGCATTTAAGGATGTGCAGAGATGCGCCACCATTGAACCAAAGAACAAGATCTTCCTAGAGACACTCCGCAGACTGGGAGCAGAAATCCAAACCAAGGTGAGCATTCAGAACAAAACAAATCACACACATGCACACAAATGCGCATACACATAAACGCATACAAAGAAGTATACAAGATAGTAAAGTGTTATAAAAATAACTTTACAGAAATGCATTCAACATTGTTAGCTTTGTGGGATTACAATTTAATGAATCATGATATTAAGGTAACTGTCTAATGGTGCTTTACTGCTACAGAAAATTATCAAAGTACATTTACGGTTTCATTTTTGTCCACAGCTCAAAACAACATTTTCCACAGATTCAAGGGTACAGAACATGTTTGACATTCTCCTTGATGAAGAAATGGAAAAGGACAAGAGGGAAAAAGTGAGAATCCTCTGTAATTTAAAGCTAGGATGTGGGTGCAAAGATCGCTGATTTTACAGTGCTACATCTTTTATGCCTAGGCTGCCAACAACCTGATTGTGTTGTCCAGAGAGGATGCCGGAGCAGAAAGAATCTTCCAGAATAACGGTGTGTCTTTGCTGCTCAACATGATAGAAATGGGCAAACCAGAGATGATCCTGGCTGCTGTTCGTACTTTATCTGGGATGTGCACAGGACACAAAGCTCGGGTAAGCATCCTCATAGATAGTGAATCCAGATGAAGGCAAAGTGAAAATTAGGATTATTGAGAATACAGAGACAGTGGTGTCAATTATGTAACCTCTTACATCCACAACATTGCAATCAAACATTATGAGATTCATAACATTTTATTTCTCACTATAAACACTTATATTTTCTCTTCCCATATACAGGCAATGGCCATTGTTAACTTGGTGGGCATTGATAAAATATGCAGCATCATGGCTATTAACAATGAGGAGATTGCACTGGCAACATGCAACCTCTTCCAATGCATCAATGACTCCCTTACTGGTGGAGATAAAAGAGAATATGGGAAAGAAGAGGCCTTGGTTCTGGGTGAGTCAGAATTTAATTCAGTGTTCACTTTTTAATCTTCAATAAAACTCCATAGAATCAGCATGTGGAATTGACTGAGACATATAATCTTCCATATCACTTGTCCCTCTGCAGATGCAGCCAAAGACCTGAAGACAATCCTTCTCTCTCTTCTTGAGATGGTTGCCAGTAAGAAGGTCTCTGGCCACGGCAGAGACCAAGCATTGAACCTGCTAAGCAAGAATGTACCTCGCAAAGACAAGAAAGATCAAAACAACTCCACTACCCTCTTCACTATTGATCATGGTGAGCCATACAACTGTAGCAGGTTCCTAATTTGATTTGAGCCACTTTCTCTCTCAGTAGTCTAAACTTCTTTACATGTATATTCATCAGATATCTTTATATACATATGTGTTTGCTCTTAAGGTCTGAAGAAGATCCTCAAAGTGTGCGGACAGGTTCCTGAATTGCCAGACCAGCTGCCCTTGACAGAGAACACACAGCTGATTGCCAGCGTGGTCCTCAACAGGCTCTATGATGACCTCAAATGTGATCCAGAGAGAAACAACTACAGGGATATATGTGATGAATATATCAAGTAAGCCAATAAAATAGAGTGTCACATCCAAGACTTTCTAAATTGAGACCAAGTCTACAACTATGACAATAATAAGTTTCTTAAATTAAGCTATTCATATTTTCCTTCCTTTCAAACAGATCCAAAATTGACCCCAATGACATGGACAAAACTATCCATGCTATCAACGTCATCTCAGGGCTGCTGCAGGGTCCCTTTGATGTTGGTAATGCCCTGATAGGACATCAAGGTATTATGGAGATGATGGTGGCGCTGTGTGGCTCTGAGCGTGAGGTAGACCAGATGGTTGCTGTGGAGGCGCTGATCCATTCTTCCACGAAGATGAGCCGTGCCAGTTTCATCATCACCAATGGTGTGTCACTGCTTAAGGACATCTACAAGAAGACCAAAAATGAGAAGATTAAAATTCGTGCACTTGTGGTGAGTAAACAGAACAAAATAGAATAGAGTGTAACCTTATGTTACATACACAGGTCAAAATAGTACACATTACAAAAAATAAAGACATAACAAGCAGCTCCTGTTGCTGAACTATGCTGAGCACAAAAGTCTGGCTGTTCACTATAAGTGAACTTCTTTTGTGCTGTGTATGTATGGTTATGCATACTTATGTCCATGTCNAAGAGGTAACAAGCAGCTCCTGTTGCTGAACTATGCTGAGCACAAAAGTCTGGCTGTTCACTATAGGTGAACTTCTTTTGTGCTGTGTATGTATGTTTATGCATACTTATGTCCATGTTCTCACCAGGGTCTCTGTAAACTTGGGTCAGCTGGGGGTGATGACTACAGTTTAAGGCAGTTTGCTGAGGGCTCCACTGAGAAGTTGGCGAAGCAGTGCAGGAAGTGAGTATTGACACACAGATTGTTAAAGAGGCTGTACTAGAATCTAACATGTTATTGTCCATAAAGACAGGAAAAATGATTGTACATAGAAAATCTATGTGAAAACTGAAACTACATACTATCTAAATACCAGAATGATATACCACAAACAATGACAATAAAGTTCAATCTGGTCTGAAGTTCTGTAGATATAAAATATCAAAATATCAAAGCAGCTTGCAATCCTACAGTTTTCTTATCATTACTAATTGTAGTTCCATTTCCTTTTTTCTACTTCTAGGTGGCTCTGTAATCCTCAAATAGATTCCAAAACAAGGAAGTGGGCTATCGAGGGTCTTGCCTATCTGACTAATGATGCTGATGTGAAAGATGACTTCGTTGAGGATGAGCAGGCCTTGAGAGCCATGTTTGAACTGTCCAAGGTATAAAAATAACAGAGAGAAACAACGAAAACATTTTTGCAAGTTCACATGTCGTTGTCAGGCATAAAATGTAAGGTTGGACATAAACAGTACATTGAAAATAACCTCTCTTCTTGCTCTTTGTTTTTTTAGTCTACAGATAAAACCATCATATATGCAGTGGCCTGCACCCTGGTTAACTGCACCAATTCTTATGATAAGAAGGAAATCATTCCTGAGTTGGTTCAACTAGCAAAATTCTCAAAGCAACATGTGCCTGAGCAACACCCCAAGGTAAAAAATAAAAATAGAAAAAATTAAGGGAAGGAGAAGGAACTATTCTCTCAGACTGCAAATATGCTGACTTGATAGTAGAATAGGTAGAACAGGAAATGTGTTTACTCAGTTGCCCACTTTCTTTTCTTAGGACAAGAAAGACTTTATTGAAAAGAGAGTGAAAAGGCTGCTGAAGGCTGGTGTGACATCAGCTCTTGCTGTTATGGTCAAGGCAGATAGTACGATCCTGACTGACCAGACCAAGGAGATGCTATCAAGGTAGGAAAAGAAGCATCATTCATGATTCATATGTTTTTGCATAGTGACTCTTGAAGCTTTGCTGATGTCAGTGAGTAGCCTTCAATCAAACCTTTCCTCTCATGCTACAATGCAGTTTCAGTCCGCCATCTCACAGACACATTATTCCTGTATAGCCATGAGGAAATGGAAGCCAACAACAGAATTGATTCATTACATTTTTTTATTCACTCCACTTTTAACTACACCAATGCCTAGAAATGTATGATTGCTGAACCTAATATCTATCTTTTATCTTAAGGGTCTTCTTGGCATTATCAGAGGATCCCAAAGATCGTGGCATTCTTGTTGCCCAAGGAGGGGGAAAGGTGAGTCATAACTTTCAAAAGAATTGTACAAGTGAATCTATAATGCTTTATGAAATTACACTTAAAGTATGTGCTTTTCCTGTGTTTCACAATTCATGACAAGTCAATGTTTAGTTATTTAGCCTCCTTAGGAAGGTGGGGCAATGCTGTTAACTGGACAGACTGGTTGTTGTTGCTTTGCATCCTTATTGTCACACTGAAAAGATACAAAATGATACTTCTTGCTGTGCCCTTAGGCTCTGTTACCCCTGGCTCTGGAGGGAACAGATGGAGGAAAGGTGAAGGCCTGTCATGCTCTTGCCAGGATTGCAGCCATTTCAAACCCAGAAATTGCCTTCCCTGGTGAGAGGGTAAGAAATGCAATAATAACTGCTTTGTTCATTAATCATCAGACCGTCTCAGCAGCAGGCTTTGTAGATATGGATTGGAAATTTACTGACGCTTTCCCTTACCTGCAAACTCTCTGACTGTCTCCCTTTACTCCTTACTCCCATATCTTTCTTGGTAGGTGTATGAAGTAGTGCGACCATTAGTCAGCCTCCTTCACACGGACAGAGATGGGATACAGAACTATGAAGCTCTGAGAAGTCTCACCAACTTGGCTGGTTTCAGTGAAAAACTAAGGTATCCCTGTATTTCTCAGACACAGTATGATGGTTAAAAGCTAATTTCCTGCAACTTAGTGATCATCTTGCAGGTTTTGCATTATCATGTTTTTTANAGGTATCCCTGTATTTCTCAGACACAGTATGATGGTTAAAAGCTAATTTCCTGCAACTTAGTGATCATCTTGCAGGTTTTGCATTATCATGTTTTTTAAACTACCCATCATCTATTTTCTAGAGTAAAGATTATCAAAGAGAAAGCGCTACCAGATATTGAAAGCTACATGTTTGAGGAACACGACCAGATCAGACAGGCTGCCACTGAATGCATGTGCAACCTTGTGACATGTAAAGAGGTAAGAATAGATAGTCAGCCAAAATGTTATATAAGTGTTATAACAGGTGTGGCTAAATTAACTAATTTCAACTATGTTTATATTAGGTCCAAGAACGTTATCTGGAAGACGGCAATGATAGGCTGAAGCTGCTGGTGTTGCTTTGTGGGGAGGATGATGACGATCTTCAGGTGGCTGCAGCTGGAGCCCTGGCCATGCTCACTGCTTCTCAGAAGAAGATCTGCACTAAACTGACCAATGTGGTATGCCCAATTGCATTTACCAGTGTTTTATGGCAGGATGTGAATTGTGGTTCCAGTTAAGAGTTTATTTTGAAAGTATGTGAAATCTCATAGTCATATGCATAATCAGGCAGATACAACAAGAGCAAAGAATCTAGATAACACATAGCACAACATGGCTCTTACACGCTTTTGTTTAATACCTATTTTTATCTGAACTCACTGCAGCTGCTGTTTTAACATCTGCTCAACATCTGCTGAGTCAAGATGTTATCGAATGCTTTACTGTCATGATTGTTCATGTGGTGCTGCATTATGCAAATTTTGTGGGCAAAATACACCTTACAGTACCATGTGTCACTCCTTGCGCCCACTGAATAAGTTACTTTGGACTGACTGTAATATTAAAATATAATGACATTCATTATATGATATCCAATACCTGAACAAGATTACATAATATGATAAGTTGCTTGATTTAGCATTATATTTAACCTAGGTTCAGGGGCTTGCGATAAACAGATTAATGACTGAGTGGTCAATGCACTTGATCAAAGCAGCAGATTCAGTGATCCTGACTTTTCCTCCTGATTATTGGTTCCTCAAAAACAATGGGTCCTACAATTCCCAGAATGCAACTTGATATCAGCTTTTCATTAGACTTTCCTTGTCAGTTTAATTCCCAAATCCCTCAAACTCTTCCCAGACAACATTTGTAACACAAATGTTGTTTTTGAACCCAAGATGAAGCAGCCCTGGTGACCACACTCATTCATAACCAGACTGCTATAAAAAAGCTCTTGCTCTGTGGATTTTTAAAAAAAATAACAGGCTATGACTAATAAACAGATCATCATGTGCCAAATTAGTGGAAATAACCTTTAAAAAGACATTTTAAAAATTGCTTTGGTGATTCACTAAAACACTCAGGTGTTGCAAGTATTCAAAAATATACAAATGATCCAGTTTTAAAAGTTTTCACACCCTTTACCAAAGGGTCACCCATTGATAGATTGATCTCTCCCAACAGACCAGCCAGTGGCTTGAGATCCTGCAGAGGTTGTGTCTCAGTGTGAACCCCAATATCCAGCACCGTGGCCTTGTGATTGTCTACAACATGCTCAACTGTGACGACAGTGAGCTGGCCAAGAAACTGATCGAGTGTGAGATTCTGGAGATCCTCTCAGTGATTGGCAAAGCAGAAGACAACCCAAAGAAGCAGCAGCCCATCGATGTGGCACGGGCATGCCTGGTCAGAGCTATGGATCTCGGTCTCATCAAACCCTTCTCCAGTCCCTCTTAAAATGCAAACCGAACAACAGCTTTGAACATTCTTCTTTTTTTCTTTTGTTAAATAGAAACTTAATTTTTTCCAAAAGCTTTTTCCACATAAAGGAAATCAAAGAATTAATTAACCTTTCTAAAAATCTCTATAAATCTTTCACAAGATAAACCAATGTTTTTTCTACATAGAGTGTTTAGGGTCTGTGATATGTTGGACTGCATCCATATTGAGAATTTCTCAATGTGAAAGATCTCTTCTGTGTTTAAAAAGAAGTAATGACTAGTATTGTTTCTGTTTTAGTTGAACTGAAACGGTGAAATGATGTCTGGAGCATTATCAATTCAATTTTTTCTTAATACAACATTTTCATAAATTGTGGCCATCAAACCACATACATGTTTGATGACAAGATGAAAGGGAAGCCTAAATATATTGTTTCAATATATATGACTGTTGTTGTTGTTTGTGTATTTCACAATGAGGCTTTGAGTTTTGGAAGGATATGACACACTCTTACAGTGTATTTCAGTTTTCTTAGAAATATTATTTCTATAGCATATGCAGCACAACCTTTGACATTTAACAAGAAAGTGGCTTGAAGTGCCTTTTTGGGCTGCAACCCTAATGTCTTCTCAAGAGCCCTGAATCTTTTTTTTTAATTGGTTAAAGTGACTTTTTATTAACAATGAGTTCAACTAGCTTCTGACTGAATCTGAATGACTATAAAAATTATGATTAAGAGTGAAGCACAGCTGAGGCAGTGTTACAGAGTGAAACTAAAAATAAGCAATATTTTTTTATTTTCTTTCTTTTCATTATTGTCATTTATTTATTTTTATGTGTGCTGTCTTGGGAAATTGTGAATAAGGGTCAAAATAAATTACTATTACTGTTACTAATTGTTTACAGTAGCCATAAAATGCAGTAAAATTCAATTCTGTGCATGGGGTGCTCTAGGCTTAACCATGTCAACTTCTACATCTGCCCCTGCTGCCAAGGTAACATGTTTGAGATCAGCACCAAGATGACTAGCTACAGTTTTGGAGAAAAGCAACTTGCTGTTTTCTGCGTAGTTCCCCACAACAGCTTTTAGAGGATATACATCATGACCCCTTAGGTGTCATCTTCATAGTCCTGAAGTTCCCTGTACCGCCAATTTAAAATAGCCAATACTACTTCTATTCAGTCAGTTTGTATGCATCAGTTTGCTTGCTCACTTAGTTGACTTGAGACTAACATTGTAGTGATTAAAAAAAACAAAATAACGCATGCAATATTTTGAAGCATACTGTATGCTTCAAAAAACTGCATGCTGTGCAAATACCCTAAAAATTAATTGCCCTGTAAAGTACATTACTATAGCATATGCTGATTTTTATTTACTATATATTATTTTTTAGGCATTTGATTTTTTTATATTTTCTTTAAAATTGATGTATTTTATCATGAAAGGGTTTGGTAAAGATGGGCAACTGATCATACATTGATGGGACAGGACTGTATTATTGCAACCCATATGATGCAAGCTGCCTTAAAACACCAAATAAGTAAATTAATGCTAAGGTAAGCAGCAGCACATAGTGGATTAAGGAAGATGGTGGCAAAATGGTTGTTTTTCAAGCCTCTTCCTTTTATTAACCTTTGTACTGTAAATGGTTGAAATGTGTTATTTGCCATCCTCATTGAGAGTTTGTATTTTGATATATGTTCAATAAAGTTAAAAAAAATGTTAATTAAGACTTTACTCTTAAGGAAACGAAAGAAAGAAAGAAAGAAAGAAAGAAAGAAAGAAAGAAAGAAAGAAAGAAAGAAAGAAAGAAAGAAAGAAAGAAAGAAAGAAAGAAAGAAAGAAAGAAAGAAAGAAAGAAAGAAAAAGAAAGAAAAACGAGTTTGAAACACCTGGCGGGGGGTGGGGGGCGGATCCTATCCGTTGTCATGAGTAACAAAGATAGAAACCGGAATAAACTGTTCGTCAAACATAATCATCCTAATTTACTTTACATTAATAAATAAAACACACGAGACGCTCTCAAAGCTCTCCCGGTAGATTTGTGCACTGCAAAAAAAGTAATAGCCTAATAATCATGTTTTAACACAACGGTACGAACTTTTTATTTTTTTTTATTTTTAAGATGTATGTTTAATTGTAAAAATATAGCCTATTTGTGCTGGACTTTTTCGGAGCTGGTCACCGTTTGGGTTATGTTCTGGGTCATTTCTTCTTCTACTACGTTTGAGTCTGCGCCATAGACTGTATATATAAAGGTCTGCACCTAACTTCCCTCCGACTAAAGGCGTCATTAAAGGATGATGAACACTTCCCCTAGCTCTTGAAAGTAATGGGACACACGTGAACGCACAAAACCGAGCGTGGCAAAAACGGACAGGGCCTTGATCTTTGTCATTCTTGATAAAGATCATCACACTTCATAATTTTGGATTATGGATTTCAAAGTGGAGACTGACCTGTGACTTTACGACATGAATGTGTAACCTCCGAGGTGAGTTTAAAGGCTGCATCTCTTCCAGTCAGGGAAAGACTTAAAGACTTAAATGATTATAAAATAAATAAGACCAATTACATATATTGCTTTACGGTGCAAATGGGGACTGAAAGTGACAGTAGACAATGCTGAAGAGAAATCGGAGATTGTTGCATAATATATTGTACTGTATTTATTTTTTATCGGTAGGGCGGGTCTTTCAAACCAGGCAGTTACATTTTCAGTGTGCGTTGTTTTGGACTGTATCTATAGAAAATGACCTGTTGAAGTGAAAGTTTAGACTGTTTTATCATAATTTAATTTTTTTAAATCACATTCTCTTTTGTATCAATTTTTGATACAAAATTCTTGATATAAATTAAAAATAAATATACCGTATACACACGCGCGCGCGCACACGCACGCAGAAAGGTATATGTCCAGGCAAGTCTGAAATCATGCCACCTTTTTACTCATTAGCTTTTTAGCACATCTTTATTATTATTATTTATTTATTTTATGTATTTTAACAAATCAGTTCTGACACAGGAAGGAGGAGGAAGAAAGATGCATGAAGATTAGTTAGATGAACTCTGTGATAATGGATCCATTTGCTACTGAAAGACGTTTTAGAGGTTGCACGTAAAGCAAAGGAGGAAGTGGTGTGCATCGCAGTCAAAAATGTTTTCAAAGTCATGGGTGAGAATAATGAGGCATTTTAAATTGAACTGCAAATAATGTGAGGAGGTCATCTCACTTTCATTCCAAATCCATCAGTCATCACAATAATTACCACTCTCAGTGACAAAAGATAAACACACTGCCTCCATTTTGCGCATGGGGCTTATAGGCTCCTACCACTTCTTTTGTGAAACCCAAATCTGTTTGTCATCACACACAATCTCAGGAATTTATATCACTTGAACACCATCAGGTCAATACTGAATTTGGCTTTTACCTTTTTAATGCACTTAATAAATGAAACAAGAGGCATGTTGAACAGATGTGTAAGTGGATTATTGGTGTACATTGTTATTGCTTGGTTGATAACTGATATTGTACATTATTTGACCTTGTAAGGGGCCAGTTACTTTTGCTTACTTTTTAATTTTTTTGTTTTATTTTTATAGAAAGGAACAGTATGAAAGTAACAGAAACAAGACAGCTAGCTTGTCACTGAAAATATCCTGGAAAAGTCCTGGAATGATCTCTGGAAAAGAGTGGGAACCCTGTTTTGCATGNACACACACACACACACACACACACACACACACACACACACACACACACACACACACACACATATATATGTCATTCTGTGATGTTAATTTTCTAAAGATAAAGTGAACGTGTCTTATGTGTCTTCAACAGGAAATTTGTGAATAACAGCTGCAGCAACATGGAGCAACAGAGGAGACTAAAAGGTTGGTGTTGTGATGAATCTACATACCATATTATTTTGCAAGCAAGTATTTTGCAGTTTTGTCACTGTCCCATTCTGTAAAGGCTTTATTTCACTCTTGACAGGTGTCATTTATCTCATGTTTGTTGCTCTCACGCTCACTCAGTGTTTTGCAGTGGCTGCAGGTAAATATTCTTCCTCTTTGTTTATGCCATTCTCTTGATAAAATGTTTTCTTTTAGTTTAGGTGAGTTATTTGATAGAAGTATGTTGTTACAGGTGGAAACAATCATGTGTTTTACTGTGAGACCCCAGGCTGTGCCACTGATGTGACCAACGTGTTTTGCAACGACAAACTGCTCTTCAGTGACGCTAACATCTCAAAGTGCACGGGCCCTCCATCACTCAATACTATCTGCCAACACGCTGGCCGGGCATTCGTTTGCAGGGATACAGATGAGTCCTGTGAATTTGAAGGGGCCAGTGGTTATATGGAGACCAAAAAATGTCAAGGTGTTTACTTTTACAGTGTTTGCAGTAAAACAGTCAAAACAAGATGATCTGTATGGCAAATTGAAAAGTGAATGTGAAGTGAAGTGATAACTGTTGTGTGAAGGGTCATTTTACTCTCTTATTTTGTTATCAAGGCAACCAGAAACCACATTATTTGTAGCAGGGATGTTGAATAATTTTGCATACACCTGCCTATGCAGGCAGAGGAATCTAAGTTTTTCCTGTTCGATGAAAG
>JANJYP010280144.1:0-10734 GCA_024605115.1 Rastrelliger brachysoma | reverse complement strand
GAGAGAGAGAGAGAGAGAGAGAGAGAGAGAGAGAACCATTTTTGCATGATGTTTAGGGTCTATTTTGTCATTTTAGCCTAGGACCCCTCAGAAAATAACTTTGTAACATGTCACATTGGAATATTTAAATAATATACTTTTACACTATTAAAGCTCCTGTAAAGATGTAAATAATAATATATTTATTGGAATAAAAAGTAGTAAAAAGTTGATAACACATCATTATAGAAGATAGTCAAGAAAAAAAAATAGCAGACTATATGAAATCTATGGATATTGGGGAAATAACTACAGCAAGATCTTATTAGTGTTTTGTTTACAGGTCTAAGTATCGACACAATGCTAGGCTTTATATCTGTTGCCATGGTGTTGTGAAGTAAATGATGTGTAGTTGTTGAGCAATCAAGATTTGCTTGATTGCTCCCCTTTTGATCAAAAACATTTGATCAGGTCTCAGATAGCTTAATGTAGACCTTCAGTTCTATGAATGCTCAAGACTCATTCATTTTTTTCATCTGCGCTTTCTGGAGATTGGCCTGTTTTCTGAGCTGGCTAAGGGGTCCTTGATCAGAAAGGGAGCTTTCCGTGATGGGATGAAAAAAAAAAGTTTTTGTTTTTTTCTTGGTCAGATTCCACAGAAATAGACCATTCTCTTGATGTTGATAATTATCATTGCTTTCATGCAAAGAAAATCAAGTCTCATGATTGTTTCATTTGTCATTTTGAAGGTTGGGCAAGTGACAATTGGTCAGCATGTCACAATATACTGTGCTTAGCTTGTATCAACTTGCAGGGAAAATGATCACTCAGTAGAAAATGCCCAGTGCCAGCTGTAACCACAACCTCAATGGAGAAGACAACAAAAGGAAGACAAAGAAGTGGCTGCACTAAAAACAGTTCCATCAACAAAGTCACATTTGCAGTATACTGTTGAGGCTCTCTGTGCTCTCTTTGATGCCCTGAGTTTGAGTTTGTGAAAGACTCAACTCAGATACATAGAGCCCAGTTCAATTCCATGTTGAATTTTCACAAACTGAAGTCGTGTAAGTATAATAGAACAAACCAATCAAAAAAATATAACCTGTAAAAATATCTGAACCAAAAGAAAATCAATATATTTTAACTCTGGCCTCAAATAGAATTTAATATGATGATACAACCTTTGATACAGCCTAAAGCAAATGTAATGTTCAAACTATGAACCAAGTAGTTAGGTATTTGAACAATCTAAAGTTGAAGCCAAATACAAAAAATAAAAGATATCTTGAAATTTATGAACTTTGGGGTCATTTATAATTCCTTGTATATTGTGCAGGACTTACTGAAGTTCTTCCAGGGACCAGGTCTCTTGGAAATCTACTTTACATTTGGAAAACATCCTGCCCTGAGCACAAATTAACATCAAATCAAGCTGATTTAATGGCTTTAAAAGAACATAACCATCAGAGTTCTTCTAAAGACTCAAAATAAAGTCTTTCATGGATATTGATTATTGTGCTCTGCACAGATATTTTCAAGATCTCAGTTGGTCTCCTAGACTAAAATCATTCAAGAAGTCCTAAGCGAGCTTTATTTAAATTTTTATGCTTTTATCTGCCTGGTAACAGTAACTGTGGATAGGTACATTAAGCAACACCACTACTGTAGTTGAGAGAGAAAGGTCTGTGGCAGACTTTTGGCCTTCCAGCAGTGTCTCCTCTGTGTGCATGTGAGAGAGTTAGAGAGAAATGCGGGAGGTAGTGTGCACATTTCAGGGACTTGCCGGTATGCAAAGCTGTGTCAGTGGATATAGCATCTATGGAAGAGAGATTTCTTCACAGTCTTCGCTACACCCTAATTAATCTGCTTAAACCTGCTAGGCCTGTCTCCAGCACTCTTACAAATCAGAAAAGCCAGGCAGCTCTGAATCCAACCAGGATTTTCTCCATGGATGCTGGTGGAAAATCACTCGAGCCCCACAGCTGACAGCTTTCTGTCAGAGTGTGCAGAAATGCATATAAAGTAGAGACAAACACACACCTCATCATTTACCATGATGGATGTTGGGTGGGAGGCAGTTGTCACAAGGGTCGTGAAGCCCCTGAAACAATCAGGCTGTTGGTATATATTGTCTGCCTGCATCCGCTCCCGACACTTCCGTAGCCAACAGATGAAGCAATTTATGACCAGTAGTGTTCTTTTAGCCTTGCCCTGCGCTATAGCTGTGATCTGGACCTTACATAAATAACAATGACAAAAGGGCGACAGTCACTTTTTTGTCTCTTTCGCTCGTAGAGCTGGAGCTATTGTAAACAGTTCTCCTGGAAATATCTAATGGAGAGAATTCAGACCATGCAGTCAACTGATCGTGAAGGCTGTTGTTAAGAACTATCCAACCTTATTCAGGTCTGCTAAGCAATATGCTCTGACAGGGGAGTTTTTCTGGCAGAGGAGTTTTTTTTTTTTAGATTTTTTTTCATAGCACATTTTCTATAACTCTTGCATACACGCACTTTTTTTTTTTTTGCTCAATACGCTATTTTTTTTAACTTGCAAATTTAATACGGTGGAATATTTTTGTATGATCTGTAAGTCCATGCAACTGTAGAATACAAATTCCTACTCTGAGTTTCAAATCAGAGCTGGCGATAAGGTTTCAGGGTTTTGGTTGCACTTAAGCAGATTACGGCGTAACGATTGGTGAATAAAGGACTCATCGCTGAAGCAAAAATGAAATGTCCAATAGCTACTTGGCAGTATGCTACAGTATCTGGAGCATATGAACTAATATAGCGGAGTGCATGTGCTGCTGGGATTTATGAAATTAAACCAATTGTAATTCTATACAGACCAAACCAAAAAAATATTTATATGACATAGTTCAGCTCCTTAAACCTGCCATGCAATAATTTCCACTGATGATTTGCAAAGTGACCTTCATATGATATAGATACTTATCCAATCAATCAACATAATGGATATTGTACATAATAATTGCAAAGCTCCTCTCTGCAGCAATATTTCATGACATATTCTACATAGTCACTCAGAAGGGTTGCATCTCATTTTGATATGCTGTGTAAAAGTACATAAAAGCAACACATACATGCAAAATACCTCTAGCACTATACACAACCTTAGAATGACAATTTTGGGGTTTGAATAGTAGGAATCCAAATAGGAGTGATAATTTGAAAGAAAGGATAAATGAATGGATGAATTCAATAATAGAATACATGAAACCCTTTTGTGGTGATTCTGAGAATTTGCTCTACATTCTGATGAGTTTGCTCAAGCATGGTTTAATAGGAAAATATGTAAGTGTTTCAGACATTAAACCGGTCCTCCTTTAACCAAAAGACAATTACAGTAAAGTACTATTAACACTTGACCTACCTGTTCTGTTAATTTGAAATCAAACAGCTCTCTTGACTGCAGCTAGACACGGGAGTAATGGAACAGCAGCAATATGATTTGCAATCATACTTATTAAACTTCGAGACAGTCTGCTCAAGCTTGATTAACTAATATCAGTCAGACATTTAAGTGCAAAGGCTTTTTAGTATTTATTGAACTGTAGAATCTAATTCACCATCCATGTGTAGAAGCAATTGTTCCATGTCTGCTATACAGAAGGAACACAGTCAACTTCTTTTTGGGCTTTTAACATAATTAATTTGTATTTTGAGGTGTGTCACTTATTGAGTGGGAAATGGATTAGAAGATTAACAAAATGATTCCATTCCTGTAATTTGCTAAGCCAAAAAGCACTCTTATGTGTGGATTTAAGTGATGTGTTTGGTAACCCGCTTTCTATTTGTGTGGTTAAATACCAAACACTAAAGAGAACAGATAGGAGAATATAAGATGAAGAATACCTTTTAAGGACACGAATATGTTTTCTTTTTCATGTTAAATCAAGGTAAACTTATGATATATGGCTCTTTTGGTTGTGAGGAAATGGTCACACATTTCTAAGCCTTTATGTATGTCTTTATGTATCAGGTATGGGTCTACATATGCTGTAATTCTTGGTAATTTTTGACGAATGATTAAAGTGGATAAAGCCTGTGTTTGCCAACATATCTGCAGCAGTTTGTTCCACATAGTGTGGTGGGAAATCATCCATTAGCCAAAATTGCAATAGTATAGACGAAACTCAATCTAGATAAGTGTTTAGTTCTTTTACATCAAAACTAATAAATGTTTAACAGTCATTTTCATTATACTAGATCAAAGTGCGAAACTGAACTCACTCTAGCAATACACTGCACTTCAAATCACCTACTTCCATTAGAAGCTTGCATTTCCTTGTAGTACACTTGTACTTTGTGTACTGCACAAATTTACACAAGCTAATGTACTTCAAATCAAACACAGCTATTGTGCATGTATCAGAAATGACAATTAGCTAGTTAGCATTTGTGTTATCGTTCATGGTACCAAATCATTACACACTGCTAGAATGACCCAATGAACTTACTGTACCAATGACTTATATCTAACAACAATATAGTGATGCTAAGGGTGAGAAATGTCCATTGTTCCACACTTGACATTTTGACAATTTTGATTGCACCATCTAGGTAGTGCACTGCATTTTTCCATAGTCGTCAGTGTGAATGCACCAATGCACTTGAAACAATAAGTATAAGCACAGTGATTTGAGACACAGCAACAGTGTCCTGATAATATGTTGAGGTGGAAAAATAAGCTTTTGTTCAGACACAAGATAAACACAAAGACTATATGATGGTGATGAAGGGAGACATGAGTTGCTGTGGTCACAGTATCTTTATTAAAGTGCAAAGAAGATAGTGTGTTTCAGTCACAATCTACTCAAGCTCCAGATAGTGCTTGAATATACAATAGCCGATATGCTTTTTTGTTGATTTCTAATGTTTATCTCTATGCTGGATTAGGACTTTTTTTTAAGCACAACTGAAAAGCATGGCTCAAATTTAACTGCCTTCAATAACTGCTTTACACTAACCAAAACCCATCACCTACTCTTCTGTCTAAAGTGAGTATATGGCATAACAGAAGGTAATGACACACAAACCCCCATTATCTAAGAAGAACTACTTTAAAGCATAAAGTATGCTATAATTATAGGCCACAGATAAATTGACATGACTGTTAAAAAAAAGCTCAAATATCCAGAAAAAAATCTGACCTAAGTGGCACAGACAATACTAACTTCACAGAATTTACAATTCAGGGTACAACTTTGTGTGAGTGCATTTGTAAAGAGGCAGTTGCTCTTATCAGCCAGCTTGATTCAGATTGCCTCAGATAAGCAGCTCCTGTCATGACGAAGCTACAGTTACAGTCTATTCCATCCCAGTGCAGTCATGCTTTAAAATATTTGAACATTTGTCTTGTCTGTTTTGCATATTTTATTGAATTAATTTACATTTCATCAAGTATTAACAATATTAGATTTTATTTTATTTTTTATTACAACACTGTTCAAGTCCCCTGTGCCACACTCACATAAGTTGTATATTCTTGCCCAGACTGGAATAGAGAAGAGACAGAGGAACATCAGGGACTCTCATAGATAACCAAGATCATTCGTATTATTTGACAGAACTAGTTTAACTAGTATGCATGTTTGAATAGAGATTTTTTTTTTGTCATTTTACGTGACCTGATTGCATTTTTAAGGCTTGTTTAGATCAGACTAATGGATATTTCTTTTGTTATAAATCAGCCTCATATCATCAGCTACAGCTCTCTTGTCCATTCTTAAGTCTGGTTTAAAGACAAGAGGTGATCACGGTAAAGCAACACACATGCTATTAAATATTGGCTAATATTTTTTTGTATTTACTGTGTGATCATCATGTATTTCATTGGCTCAAAACCCTATTCTTGTTCTCCTTTGCTCCTTATTGTGTTATGCACTGTACATTTTTTTGAAAAGTACTTTATTCGTTGTTAGTGTCCATCTGTTCTCAAGAGCAGCAATCACTTAGACACCACACATAATTTATTAAATAAACCATTAATGAATGTATCATTTGTCGAACTGAAAGCATGAACTTTATAAAAAATGATTGACATTAGAAATAACTGTTGACAAAACAGTTGCAACTAAAGGTCCACGTACTTACTTACTCTTGAGTTTTCCATAATGCGGTACAATCCTCATCAGCAGATTGTGTTTGCTCAGTTCCCATTGAACTCTAGATGTTCAAATGATGATAGACATGGTAATTTAAAATAAGTGTTCCTACTTTATTTTTTTTTTAATTTTTGTTGAACTCACCACTTTCCATGTGAGATACAACCATACATGGAAACCACCACACACACATACACACGTGTCCAGACAAATGTGCACACAGTAATAGTGAGCAGGAATGCAATCAATTAAATGATGTTTTAATTGGACTTAGGACGAACGCTAAAGTAGAACATTTCCAAAACCATCCTTCTCCTTCTGTGTTAGCTCAATTAATCCCTGATTGGAGCTAATTACTTATGCGAAGTCTATCTGAAATAACAGTAGATATGAAGTACGCTGAGCATGTTTGGCTGTGTCTCCTTCACTCTTTAAATGCAGTCTTACTGCCAAACAAACCAAATATTTGATGACAGAGTGTCTAATTGCTTCCTTTCTGTCTCACTTACTCTCTTGCTGCCTTTGATTAACAAGCATAGACAGGTGCATACTACGATGATGATGTGTGTTGGTTTTAGATTTACATTCATGCACCATGGTTTATACATTAACACTGCAGTGGAGGTTCTCAATCAATTCACTGTGTCTGGGCCCTATGTCACCATCCATCAGTCCTATAGTCGTACTTGCTGTTCTCCCACCATTAGAACACTCTGGTCTGGCTTCACTCAGGCTATTAGCAGCTGTTAAGCAGGCTGAATAAACTGTGAGCTAATGATTAGAATGCATCTGCGAAAAGTGAACTCTATAGCACCACATTTAGCAACACTTAATTAATCTTAATGCATTCTGAAATAAGCCAGCCAAACAAATATCCTATCCATAAATTACTTTTCTCTGTTCTGTACCACACATAGCCACAAAGCACTCCCCAGGGATGCTTTAACTCTGGCACATTAATGCATGTGTGTGTGTGGTGTACTGTATACATGAAAGCATGAACACATACAGTAAAATGCTAACTGAAACACACATGCTCTTCCCCAGAAAAGAAGCATTTTTCACATTATTAACACCATAAATCAACCTCTCTTTTTTCATTATTCCCCTTCTCATCATCTTTATCCTGCTTTGTAATTTCTCTCTTTTTACATCATAATTCTCTGTCTGTCTTCTTATGATGTGACGGAACACAAAGAGTTCAGGACTGCACCAGTGCAAGTTTTTGAAGGGATGCCATTTAAATTTAGTGTTGAAGTTGAATGTGCGGTTTCACTAAGTGGTCTTTGCAGGAATATGTTTGTTTGTTTGTGTGTGTGTCTGTCGTGCTTATGTGTGTGTAACGCCTGCCACAGTATTCTTATCACCTCCTCACACACCTGCTTCCCTCGAAGACTGAGCCTCCCCTCTTCTCATGCCTCCTCATCAAAGCCAGATCCAGCCACAGTTGTCGCTTCCCTTTCCCTGCATGCGTTTCCCTCCTCCCTGTCGGGCTGGTCTGGCCCTCATTCAACAGCCATCACTCCCCTTGTATTACTGTGTTGTCCAGGCAGTGTAAGACCTTGCTGGTATCATACCATCCCTGGGTGGAAAATTCATGCGGCTCTTGGAAGCACTATTAAGGATTAGGTGGGATGACAAACAGCTAAAAACGCAAAGCCTAGGTTGGTGGTACTGGTGGAAAGGGCATTTTGCTGCAAACTATGTTTTAGAGAACAAAATCAGTGTCAAGCAACGTGCAAAAATGGACAAGAAAAATGACGTGTAAAGTAATATCCTGTAACTTAGAGGGACATTTTGTACTTACTCATTGGTAACAGGTTCACAGTAAGGTCTATCCATGCCTAGTCATCTAATGATTGTGGTAACAGTGTTAAACCCAGAATGCATTAATTAAAATGTCCTATTCCCCAAAAGACACTGAAAACATGATGCAATTCAGCCTTATCTAATTAAAAGGCCTCTGTGTAGGTGACAGCAATTTAATTTGGTTTCAAGTCAACTTTTTTTCTTCCATTGTTAAACATCTGATCATCAACAGTACAAATTAAAAGTACTACATTAAAGCCGCAAATCTAAATCAAAGCCACAAAGCGAAGATAATTATCTCAACGTGTAAATGCTAGAATTGTATCTAAAGAGATTGCAAGTCTGCATGTTTCTTTAAATCTTCTCTGATACCCAGTGCATGCAGGACTTTTGGATCTTAGCGTACAAGGTGACTTTGGTATGTCCAGTAGTGTCAAATCTTCACCATACAGATTGTGGTTTAGGGCTACTGACTGTTACTCACTGCTAAGAATTCACCAGTTTCACACAAACACAGATGGAATGTGTTCACACAGTTTAGCAAGGAATATTTTCCTTCTGTACCTGCCAAGTCTTGTGTTTTTGCTGTGTTTGATGGACACTCTAGCAGGCTCAAATGTCTGGAAGCAATGCAAATTCATCTCAGTTTGGTAACATGGCAACATATATGAGAGTTGCATGATTCTTGTTTTTTTTTTTTTCTGTACCTTTCTAATGTCGTTCAGAGCTTACAGACCTTCAATCAGTCAACCACTTAACATCATCTAATTGCCTTCCTGGCTGCCATTACTGTACGTGCAACATAAACTCTCCATGAATTTCCTCGCTTTTCCTCTTTCATTCCCTCTTCTCTTACTCATATGTTTCTTTCCACATACCTCTTGATAGCGGTGGTAAAGTGTGCACATTTTTAATTAACTTTGCCAAAAGACGGAATGTCTTTGGATTTCTAATTAACAGGGGCTGAGGTTTAAGTATATTGGGAAAGTAAAATGAGAATCTCCATTTCTTTGTCTCCCTTGAGGCTAGGATTTTAGGAACAATTTTGTTATGTCTCATCAAGCATCTTGTGCAGGGTATCTCGGTACTCACCACTTTTCTGATAGGTTCTGATAAAGTGTCTGTTAAAGGATTAGCCTTTTTTTGCTGGCTGCTTTTTTTCGTGTCTGTTTATCGTGGATGTGCATTTGTCTGATTCCTTTACTTAATAGGAGCAGCCATGTTTCTTTTTTCATTGAAATAATGCAAACCTCATCCATGCATATAATGTAAACAGTCATACCTACAGTCGTGAGAGCTTTTATGTCAGCATCTGTATGTGCAGTGTGCTTCCCTCCCTCACTGCCTGCTTTGTCCTCCCCAGAGAGCTGCAGCATTAATAACTGTAAGTGGATAATGCCCTAGCTCGAATTCCGATCAAGGTTTAATAAGAGCATGATTCAGTCAGCCACTGGCAGCAGGAGGCACTTTGTGTGTGTGGTCTGTCTTTGCAGGCATGTGTGTATGTGTACACGTATTTACCTCAACAAATTATATTTTGCTTCATATTGACACAAATGTGAGCCTGATGAACTATATATCACATGTCTGTCTATGTTGGGGTAGTCAGCATAAAGGTGATAAATTGGTGGCAAATTAAATAGAGGCTACTAAGAGTCATTAATAATTTAATCAGGAGGATAGAGAAGGTTCTCTACTGATGGACCCATCTTCTTTGTTTTTATAAACCACTTTAGGGCTTCACTCTGCTTGTGCTAGTGCATCAATGGGTGACTAAGATGATTTTGTCATGGCTTGTTCTGGTGTCTACATATCAGCTTCGTGTTTGCAGGGCGTAGATGGCGCACAATACTGCCGAACACCATGTACATTCAACCACTGTGTAGCTCTGCATATATAATTTCCATTGGAGTATGAATGCAGCTCAACAGAGTTAATTGGAGCGTTGCATGGATTCTATATGAGGATGCCATCAACAGCCAGTGTTCTAATACAAACAGACTGGTAAGCCCTGTAAGACTGAATAACATAATACATTACAGCAAAAAGAACAAGGAAATAAAACATGTACTGCAAAGCCACATGGAAACACTTTAGAATTATTAATGTTTTTTATGTATTATGTAATATTAAGTTCCCTGTAGATGCCAAAGGACAATACAGAGGAAGCATAATTCATGTTGAGAAGACGCGTTTTGCTGAGAGTCAGGGCCATTAAACATGCTGTCTGCTCATTGCCATTAGCTCCAAATGCTCACAGAGCAAACCTAACTTTGACATCTAATCCTCTTACTCAGGCGAGGACTAATGCACGCAGAGTATACAGTTCATCTGACAACCTGATCCATTTTTTATATGCATATGTTGAATGGCAAAATATCGATGAGAATCCACTTTTTTTGTTGTCTCCCCAATCTCTTTTGACCCCCCCCCCACTGTTCCTGTCTCCTCCACCCTCCATCTAACCAGATGGCCTCCCTCCAACAGAGCATTGACACCAGATGTGCAGTTCCAGTGTCGACTCAGGGACCAGCTGGGCTGAGTGTGCCAGTGGTTCTGTTAATGAAAATGGCTCCGCTGTGTGTGTGTATACTATGTGTGTATGTGTGTGTGTTGTTTACCGTGGTTCAGTGGCATGTGACAGTTGGGGAACTCTCAGTGGGTGTGGGTTTCGAGAGTGAGCCACAGCAAGTTGCACTGCAGCTCAACTCAGCCATGCAGTGCTCAACAGCACACCCACCAAGGTTGAAACTATACAACTACCCATCCAGAATAAACTGTCTCTCTCTATCTCTCACTCTCTCTCATTCTCTCTC
>JANJYP010280063.1:0-10054 GCA_024605115.1 Rastrelliger brachysoma | reverse complement strand
TTTTTATAATCTCCTGATCTAAAAATCTAACTTTATCTTCAAATCGCTTTAGTCTATAGAGATTTTTTTTTATTTCTGATCCCAGAAGTGTACCCGCTTCTTCGTCCACCTGGTATCTTACCTGTGCGGAGCGGTTCTCTTCTTTGTCGTGCCCATGATCGTGTTCCAGCTGCACGAGGGCTGGACCTACTCTCAGGCCATGTACTACTGCTTCATCACCCTCAGCACCATCGGCTTTGGAGACTTTGTAGCAGGTGAGGCACAGTAATAATCACTCAAAAACACAACAAACCATATACAAGCGTTTTCTCATTAACAGTTTCTCAACAGACAACAATCCAGAAAGAAAATACCCGGAATGGTACAGCGTCCTCATGGCCTCCTGGATCTTCTTTGGCTTGGCCTGGCTCGCCCTCCTCATCAACCATTCCATCGATATCCTTGAGAGGCTCAACACACACTTCAAGCAGAGGTGGGGCGGACACAAGGAGACGAAGGAGAAGGAGGAGGAAGAGCCTGGCAGTGCAGACACTGATATCCCTGAAGCACATGTAGAGGAGGAGATAAAAGAAGCACCGATACCTCAGTAACCTGTAAAAGAGACAGGAGATCGACCTAGTACTAGATGTATCTGTGTAGAGTAGGAGCTAGGAAACTGAAATAAATGATGGAATGTGTGTTTGTGTGTGTGCACGCATGTGTAATAAGACTGTAAATTCTGCAAGAATGTGATGATTTAATGTTTTCAAGCAATGTTTTGTCATTTTAATCCCTCTCTCCTCCCTAAGAATACTACTGGCTCGTTTTTGTTGAGTCATGTTTGTTTGTTTGGCAGCGCACAGCATCTACATGCTGTTTAGTGGATTTCCCAAGTTGTAAACAAGTGACTCCTCATTCCAGCACTTGTTATTCTACATAGTTTTTAAAAAAAAATAAGGCCTTTGAGATTAAAGTCTAGTGGGTCAGCACTTACTTTACCCAGTGTTTGTGTGTCCATGGGTTAGTGTGTGGTCAGTGGAAAACAGAAGTCAGTCCGTCAATTGCTTTTCGACCTCTTTGCGTGTTTTTATCTGACCACAAAAAAAAAAACTCATTCGCTAACTCAGTGGCATTTTGCAACCAACGGTTTAACCAGCAACGTTAAATATGTATGTTTTTTTGTTTTAAATGACTGTTGACATCTGCAATCAAAACCGCAGACCAAAAAAAACAACAACTTAATTTATTTTTGCATAATATTCATACTTTGATACCACAGTGTACACAGCATTATTAAGGTTTTTTTTTACTTATTACACACTGAGAAGAGTTGATTGGTACTATTTCTCAATTTCTGAATAACTGAGAAACTTCACCCTGCTATTAAAATGTCAACATCTTTAATATACAAATTACTTTTTAGTGGACTTTTTAGAGACACACACAATCAGAAACTTGAGTCATCAGTTTAAATTTTACATTTATCTTTAAGTTAATATAATTAAGAAATGTAAGAAAAACTCTCCTTTTAATCCTTTATGTTATATATGGAATTAATTTACATTCATATGTATATGAAAGAATGAATAAATGAATGAGTATGAAGAGCTGCAATTTGTTCTGCATCCACTAGGTGGTGCCACTGCATTAATACTACAAAAATGAGTCAAACCAAACTCATAGCAGCAAATACAATCTGTACACTCGATATTTATAGTTATAGTTATGCATAGTCATTATATACTAATTAATAACAGTTCTATACATTGATCACACTCTTCACGGTCAATGTAATTCCTTCACTTCAGAGAAGAATGTTCTATCCAGATCAGCTCACAATCTGTGACAAAACAAACTCAAAGCTAATGTTTTGCTTTATTTCAACAAATGTCCAGTGTCATTTCTTGTACTTTTTTGTGTGGTAAATAAAATGCATGTGTACAGTAATAATCACAGTTTAATTCATAGTTAATGGGGTTTTGCCTGTGTGCTTCTCTTGACAATGGCTCACACAGGGACAGGACAATACAGGACGTAGAAGGACTCAAGAGGTGCAAATGTCTCTCATGGCTCATATATCACAGAGCGTGTCAGGAAGCACTGAGGAGGAGTGAACGATAAAGACAGACGGCGTGCAGGAGCGGGGACAAAGAGGAATGGAAAATGAGAGAGGATGGATAGCGAGACGAGGAAACAACTGAAGTTTGTGAGACAAGAAAAAATTTGGTGGGCGATATTTGAAGGAATGTGCAAAAATTCCGAGCAGTGGGACAAAAGGGGCAACGATGAGGGATTTCTGGTTGGGGGGGGGGGTTGTTTTGTTTTTCTTTGTATGGATAGCAGGAAGTAAGAAGGGGGAAAATAGTGAGTGAGTATGACAGGACTGTGACCATCGTACAAAAACGCCACATACCTGTTTGGCCACGGTTCAATGAGGACTCAGTATGTGTGAGGAGACCAGTCCTTCTCTCACGTATCCTGCATATTGTCCACCCAGTGAGACAATACTCTACTGAGCTGTCAGATTTTGTGTACGTTGGATTTTGGAACCATCATCATTATCTATCTTAATTGCGATTACGTCTGGGTAATCATCTCGAATCAAAAGTGCAACTGATGCTCATATATATACGACGGGTTGCAGCTGCACATGGCCGTGTAAACCTTTGACGCCATCTGCCCAAGGTTCACATCTCATAGCAACTGTCAGCATCTACACTTTCATTATGTAACTACTTCTCACTTTGACCACATGGATTTTATTTGCTTTGCTTTATAGGGTAATAGCTTTTTTAAAAAAAATCTGTCAATGCCACAAGTTTGTCAATGTCAAAAAGAGAAAAAAGGATTAAAAACTAATTAAATGAGGCACTCCCCTGCGCAATGTGACATGTTCTTATATTACCGTTACATGAACACACACACACACACACGCTAGTTTATTTTGACCCTGTCCCACGTCATCATCCTGCTGCCAGAAATACTCAATTGAGCGCGGATGTGGATTCATCCACCTCTGAAAATAGTCCCCCTTCAAAAAAACACTATTTCCTCTAGTTACAGTAAAACGATGACCAGCCTTTCTAGGAAATGACAGACCTTTTTTTCGACGATGTATTTACGACCATTCTGCTTTAAATCTCAAGAAGTAACCTACAAGTTTTGAGTGGCGTGAGCAGGGCCGGGAATTCAGGAAAGAGACTAAAATAATACCGTTATGTAATTTCACATTTTCATCTTTTCATCGGTTTCTTTCAACAATGCTTTCGAAAAGGAAGAACATTCTACATCCTCTGGCTAGATTCGTTTTTTCCAATGCTAGGTTTTGTCCTCTGGAGCCAGAACCACAAACAAGGCTTTTCAAAATAAGCCTTTGGGGGGGGGGGGAGTAAAAAAAAATAAGTAATTGAAGTAAGTCAGTATCAGAAAACAGCAAAGCATCAGTTTATCACAATGAGTCTTTCAACTTGCATAACAAATCACACGCAACAGGCCAGATGAGCAAACACTAAGGAGAATATTTGAAATATGAAGGAGTGTCCTCGTTGATTGGGTTCTCATGTGGGTTTTCATTTACTGATATGCAGCTGATTTTATTCCATTTGACATACACCGACAGTTGTTTGACGGTTCTACATATGTGCCACACTTACACCAAAAAAAAAGTTCTAGAGACACACCCCAAACAACACTAATCCTCCTACAAACATACCATACAGCACACAAAGGGTCTGTGCATCACATACAGTTGAAAACAGTGGACCAGTCACATGAAAAGCATCTCCACTGAGCTATCGGTCATGTGGATGTGCTTTACGAGTAACCTATTTACCGTCCCGTCTGACCTCGCATGCCAATCCAACGGATCAGTTTTTGAGGGTTGTTGTCTTTGGGAGAAAAAAAAAAAGGGACGCGGACCAAAATCAACAGAAGTGCAAGAGATGGTGTTTCTTCTATGCTTGGGGCTTTCTGCACATCTACTGTTTGAACGGGAAACGAGCCAGACAGCTGGAGCTTTTGTACAGGCTTTGAGTTTTTTTTTTTAATGTCGTACAAATATCGAACCATATGCTTTAGTGTTAGCGAGTTAAGCCTGTGTCTTTATGTGTGAGTCGCTTCGTTTTGCTCTCTGTCGCTCGACCAAAGTGCGCGTATGAGGTACTGCAATCACAAACGGGTGACATCAAGGCCTTGTGTTATTCTAAACTAAAACCTTGTGGGATTAGTATTCAATCTGTACTGGGTATCTTTTTTTGTTCGTGGTGCAGAAAGAAAGGAACAATTTGCTATTAATGATACAATTTATTTCTGTAAGCCTAAAGTTCAACAAGCGAGTTGGCTCCATGCAACCTGTACAATGTACGGAACTTAAGTGGTACACAGGAAGTGATGTGAGTGTACTCTGCAGGAAGTCTGCTCCTTTTGACCTCATTAAAGCCATGAAAGTTTGATAAACATGTTTATGGGACAGGTGCACCTCAGTAGTTCATCAAGACATTTGTAGAACTTGATAAAGAGGGTTAATAGAAGAGATAATATACAGCCAATATAACCTGAACATCCAAAGGTCTTTACCTATTTACCATCATGCCTTTCTTTTCTCTGCAAACCAAAAATGCATTAAGACTTTTTTGACAGGCTATTCCACTTAAAAAAAAAAAAAAGCACAACTTGTTGCTAATGTTGGGTGGAAACCTTGTAATTCCATGTTTTGCTTTGGACATACTAGGTTTCTAACATAACCATAATGGCTATAATTATTATTATTAACAAAATTAGTCAAGCTTTGTGTCATATTTTTGTTGAGCTCCACAAGGAAAAAGAGCACACTTTTTTTCTCCAATCATTGCGGGCCCCTTTCTGCTCAGGGGCCCCTGAGTATTTGCCCAGATTGCCCGTATGGTAGATCCGTCTATGCATCTACTAAAATCTTTGAACTGAATCATACAGTTTGTTGCAGTTTGTTGAGATACATTAGAAGTGAAGTAATGTTTTGACCATGTTCGTACATAAATGAGACAATTTAACAGTAAATGAGTATTGCAGTAGAATTCTGAGAAAAGCAGGCGTGTCAAAACATCTTTACGTGTTGTATTTCTAAACTTCTGTCTTTCACAAGGAGTTAACCTACTTCTGGGTGTGTGGTAACGTAATGTGGTTTCTTGTCTTCTCCACCTATCTAAGCCATGTCAGCAGTATGCAGCTTCATCACAACATTACTGTGGTTATTAATCATTTATGATCGTTCTGCAGAGAGAAAACGCTCGACTGAGATAACTGTGACTGATACAGCTAAACTAGGACAGCAATCAGAAATATACCTGCTGTAAAGCACTAATGCTTCAGTGATAGCTCTAAATATGTTAGTCGTAAAAACAGATTTTAGCTGATGTAATTATTAATGAGTTAATGATGTGTAGAGATGCGGTACTGATTAAATATCCTGAGGGCAAGACCTTTTGATTAATTACAGCATTGCAGCAGCCATATTTGTTATGCTTTGCTCTCTTTTCAGCCCATCGCTTTTTGTCTTTCACATTTGGTTCTAGTATTAAGTCAACTGATATGTTTGCCTTATGCGTGTCCCTCTCCATCCCACTCATTGGACCTGAATTCCCTGTTGTGAGCCAATAGGAGGACAACATGCACATCCTGCCTCTAAACTCCTGTGTGCATTATTTTTCTCCTTCTCGCCTCCTTCTGAACCTAGCTCTATCATTTCGCGATAGTTAACACTCTCTTGACCCTGAGTCACAGCTAAACTCTTAACCTCTGTACCTCAGTGTGTGTGTGCGTGTGTGTGTGTGTGTGTGTGTGTGTGTGTGTGTGTGTGTGTGTGTGTGTGTGTGTGTGTGTGTGTGCGTGTGCATTTTTGAACCTGACTGATTGACGGGGGTTTCTTGTTGACTTTTTGCTTGCACAGTGAGTCAACCGGGCTTCGCGCGAATCCCCAACGATTACTGTAATCAGCTGAGCAGGGAGATAGGCTGGTGCTGAGTTTACAACTGTAAGCATGTGTCGCCACGAAACTGGAATGCCAAGGTGAGGATAGCGTGAGGGCTGATAAGCTCCTTGCCAAAAGAGAGGTATAAAACTCTGAAGTCTATTTCCTTACGAGCAGTCTATACAATCCTCAGGGAAAAACGCAGAAACGTGACTTTTTTGTGCTGAGTCACTGCAAAACTGTGTCGTGTCATCTGTCTACCTGCATGTGTTTGCCTGGTGAGGATAAGGGGGGGGTGGTCAATGACATGTAACTCCACCTTTCTGCTCATGCTTTCACCTTTACTGCATGTATGCACACCTGCACGACAACCTATACACAAAACATAGAGTGTTTTGGAGTGTGACGTTTGCTCAAAAAAAAAAAACGCCATTTACCCACCTGACAAACACACACGGGACTGAGCAGCAAGGTCAACACTCACACTGTGTAACTAACAACAGTGCAGCACAGACTGATCATAATCCCAGACCACAGTGACCTGCCCAAACACTGCAAAGGTTCACCTTCTGCCTAAGTACTCATTAACGGCGCGCTCATGCCAAAACATGTCTATATGTATACATGATGAGGTCAAAGCCGCGCTGCGAACGTAACCATCCGCTCCCCAGCTGTTTACATCAACACATGGAAGATATATGGGCACTTTTATGTGCCGCTGTGTATCATTAGATGGAGCAGCACAGCTTTTCTTTTGATTTAACCCATGATCTTCTAATCATGTTTTATGCTCCACGTGGGCTACATCATAATAAAACATGAAAATTTGTGATCCATAACCATTATCTTTATATGAGATCTTAGCAGAGGAAGAGTACACATTTCAAAGCGTTTAATGCTTGTGCATGAATCAAATGTTCTGCGAATGTTAACATTGTAGTTAGCTAGGCTAGCAGCACTGCAAGCTGCTGCGTCACTAGGAGCCAGCGGTGCTTTGAGCTAAATGCTAATAAGCTCACAATGACAATGTTAACATGTTGATGTTTAGAAGGTTCTTCTTAAGAGTGTTAGCATGTTAACATTCGGTAATTATAGCATTAAACACACAGTGACAATGTTAACATGTTGATGTTTAGGAGGTTCTTAAGAGTGTTAGCATGTTGATGTTTTGCTAATTATAGCATTAAAGACAAAGTACAGCTGATGGGAACTAGGTCTGATGGTCATGGTCCCAGCTAGAGCAAAGAATGTAAGATGTAAGGATGTTCTGCCTTTTTGTGTTTTATATCATCAGACAGAATATCTCAAGGTTTGGGACTACTGAAAAAAGATATTTAACTGATCAATCAAATGAATAATCAACAAATTAATCAATATCATGTAGCTGTGGGCTATACTGGACAAATTAAAATGTTGACCTGGTGATAGTGTTAAATGAAAAAATGCAAAATTTCACTCAGTAGTTGTTGAGATATTTCAGTCAAAATCACAAGTGTTAAGAAGAAAAATGATGATTGACTCTGTCCATTTAGTCGATGTTAATTTCACTGATGAAGTAGAAAACTAATTTGAACTGCTGTGTTAAAAATTAAGGGATCAAAGTCAGTAGGATTCATCCTCTGCACACCATCAATATTATGTATCAAATCCCATGGTAATGTAATAGTTGTTGAAACATTTCACACAGTAACAAAAACCTCAAGGTCATTCTAAAGCAAAAGGCATAGTCATTATGATTCATGCACTGGTGACCTTGAATATCTTAACAAAGGTTTTATGACATTTCATCAAATAGTTCTTGAGATGGTGCATGGAGTCACACCACTAGCTAAAAATGTACAATTTTGCAATCTACGTGCAACATATTTACATGATGAGGTAAGAAACACGTGTATGTTACTGTTCCAGGACTACATTGTAATCAATTTATATCAAATTACAGCATGAGTCAGCAAGAAATGAGCTATTAGAAACATGTTTTTAACACAAACCACAGTCTGTCATTTGCAGATTGCAGAACATAAATGTAGATGTAGACTTGACCTGTTGGGAAACAACCATAAATTTCAACATCTCTTGGTTAATTGAGCTCGAACAGTGGTTTGTTTACACGCCCGTTGATAACCGAGACCTCTACACAGATTGTCACTGTGAGGGGCCCATCACTCGGTCACAAATACTCACTTTTGTCTGGGTTTATATGTTTTGGGGTCTTATGGGAGTGAGATGAACTTGTGAGCTTGTTTGCACGTCTGGCTTTTTGAGTGTAAAAGGCGCATGGTAGTTAAATGATAACCCAGGGTGCTATCCACAGACACAATTAGTTATATGATTACACCTACAGATTTTGACCCAGTCTCTTTTTAATTTCACAATAACTGGAACATTTGAAAGTGATGACTGTTAACTGTCATGATCTGACAGGTCTCACCAATCTAGACTGCAGGCGTTGACACAAGTGGGCCAGTTCTTATTGATGGATCATCCAACCAGAAAAAAAAAAAAAGCTGCACAAAACCTCAAGATTTGTATGTCAACCTTGTGTAATACTGAACCACTTTTAAAACCTGCAATTACTGACAGTCAGTCAAATATACAGTGCAGTACAGGCTGACTGTTGCATTGCAGTTTCTTAACTGAAAGGACTATTTAAAAAGATAAAGAATACTTGACCTTGTGATGGTACAACCTCAAAGTGCAAGCTTCTTGCGGCTAGGGCAACAAAGTGCCTTCACACCAGCCGACCAATCCTGATGTAACTGTCAAACTGTTATAAAACCAAAGAAAATTGAAGTCCCGTCCCCACCCCTTGTTACTAGGAACAATAAAAAACAATTTGATTGATTAAAAGGTTTTACTAGCTAGCTTTTATTGTTATAATACTTAGTTTTATTGAGCCTTTATTGAGTGGTAAATGTTCTAGCAGATGAAGCGAACTAGCGAGCTGTGCTGAAAGAAATAATGGTTTACAGAAGATACAGTGTTGTTTCTTTTTAATGACTTACAATACAGTTACTGTGAGCCTAAACAATGATAAAGCTACACTCTTTCCTCACCCTCTCTGAACTTATGTCACATAACTCTTTCATGCCCTAGATATGTCCTTACATAATAAGCTTCTTCTTTTTTCTTTTTTTTCTTCAAAATCACCCCATCAAGACATGAAGGCCAGTGTGACTAAAATACTTAAAAGACATAAAGAGAAGATATGGTATATGATTGAAGGGTGTGTTCCTCGGGCTGCTTGGCTCACATGTTTACGCCTGTTACAGAGTAAAGGCCAAAGATTTACATTATACTGAATTACAGTAAATGTTCTTGAGATTGTTAACTTGTGACTGATGTCATATGAGACTGTGATAAAAATGCAGGATGTATTAACAAGTTACAGTTTGAATGGAAGTTTTGTATCAGTTTTTCGTGGTCGTTGCGATGGTGTTGATAATGCATGGAAAATGTTGAGGTCTTGAGAGCTTTTCATGAATCCAAGAAGATGGAGGTTTCACTTGTACGGTAGAATCAGTCTTTACATTGACTTGAAACTGAAGTGGTAGGATTTTGTTGACCCGAGTTACATTTATTCCCAGGCAATTAATACGGTGTGATCTTGCTACTTAGTGATATATACTTGATAGGAGTCAATGATAAAGTTCCTGATAATAGGAGCAAACTTTGAACTCGTGATATGACGTGTGTTTTGATTTTGTAAGCTTCTACTTGGATATTTGTGCCTCTCAAACGCTGGGAAACCTCATCTTTGTTTCAAGGGAGAGAAAAAAAAAAAGAGGTCAGCAAAGTAACATAAAGTCAAGAGATTGTACCACCAACCAATGGCATGCCACTGCTCATCCCCCATTTCCTCTTTGGCTTATACGCTTTCTCTGGAGCCAAGACATGCCTCTGCACGAGTAGAGAAAGCAAATGTTAAGAACCTGTAGCGTTTACTCAGCAACTCTGCTTGAATGTTTCAAACTTTGGGCCAGTCAGCTTTTTGAATGGGATACATAAAACTTGAGGCGATAAACGCCATTGATCAAATTTGACAAGACTTGTCACTAGTGACCTTGTGAGGGTAACTCAACTTAAATAGGTCAATATTGATGTTTGAAAAGTATAGTCATGAGTAAGACC
>JANJYP010279991.1:0-15062 GCA_024605115.1 Rastrelliger brachysoma | reverse complement strand
CTGTGTTTTCACAGGCTGCAGCATCTGGACCTGTAGACGTCACTCCCACGGTGTCCTGTTTGGGGTCAAGGACACATTGGAAGATCAAAAAAAGAGTCGACATGTATCACTTGTTAAAGACAATATACTTTGCGAAAAGAGGATGAATGACCAGTCATGTAACAAGATGTGAAGAATGGATTAAGCTCTGCAAGAAATTTTGTGGATTTAGCTTCAGAAATGACACCTTAGTTTATTCCTTCTGAATATTGCCTTGTTTTTGTGTTTTGCGATATGAGGCCATTGATAAATAAGTTTTTATTGTAGAAATGACTTTGTCTTGTTGATCTTCAGAGCTTATATTCTCCTCCCTCGCTTTTCTTCCACAGTTTATTTTTCTTTTATCTCACTTATTTCATTGCCTCTTTCATTTCTCTCAGAACCCCTATGACCTGCTTTGTCTAGTGCACACAAACATATTTTCAGTGATGCCTGCCAGCTGCCTGGCTTGGCTTGGCTCATCACAGCTCAGCTGAGGGTCCACTTTTTCTGTTGACCACTGCCCATCTGTCCAGCCATTCACTCTAGGCCCCCTGTAACAATCAAATGGTCTCTGGCCTTTACTAGGCATTTCCTGGGTCACCTGAGCAGCGTGCAACCCTCTCTCCCCTATATCCTCCTGGTCCCTGCCCCTCACTGGCTCTTCCTGCCTGGTTTGGGAGGTCCTGAGAGGGGTCAGAGTGACCTGGTGTGCAAGTGGGAGACATTCTAAGGATATTTATTATTTCATTTAAATCCTCTCATTTTCTCTGGAGAATAGATGGAGCACTGATGTCGAACAGAGGTTCACAAGGTGATCATGTGAACTGTTGAACCCTGTGTGGTGTGTTATTATATTGGTGAGTGTATCTCTGAGAGTATACAGAGTTCTCTTAAAAAAGCCCCCTGAAGAGTTAAGCAACTATGAGTTTATGTGACATGATAAATGCAGAAGAGAGCCCATGAAAGTGCAGCTACACACACACACACACACACACACACACACACACACACACGCACGTGCACACACAGCTGTGCTTAATTGCATCATTTCTTTTACGTTTGCCAACAGTAACACATATAGAAACACCTTTACACCCACTTAATCCACCCAACCTCACAATGTTATTTGAAAGGAATTTCCACTTTCATATAACTTTGGTCGTATTTTTACAGCTTTGGTTATCAATGTCATAAGTCTAATTGTACACCCACCAAGCTGCTGAGATCTGGGAATACACTGACATTAATGAAATGTCAGGCCACACTTATCTGAAAGAGAAATATAAAGGCAAAAATGGTAAAATTATTACCCCTCCTTTTAAACATCCACCACTGTTTAGATTGGAATAATTCTGCAAAGACATATGTAAACATCTCTGCATGTCTGCACAAACAAATTTTATAGGTAGCTATTAGAATGCAGAAGTTCGCAGAGCCAAAATACACCTCTAAAATCCCAATGGTATGCATCTGCACATCAAACAAGCCGATTGGTAAATCTGATTTTCTGGCAGGTCTGAAGGGAAAAAGAAAAAAAAAAAGTATGTTCAAGTGTATGTCTATAGAACTATAAAAGAAATGGGAAGCATGTTACACTCTCTTGTTTGATCAACCGAACTACAGTAGATGGTATGGGCAAATGTGTGTTTATTATAAATGCAATTGAATGCAGTTGATCAACTTTTAAGAAACGTAAAACTTACCTCCAATTACAGTGGTTTTGATAATCCGCTGACTTGTTTACAACTTGTCTACTCATCTCATCTCTGCTTATTTCTTGATTGTGGTATGTTGTAATGTTCAGTGTTCTCAGTATGCACTTTGGTGAGTACATTGTCATCACAACAGACACAAATGCTAGCTGTAAGTACAAAACATTTCTCAGGAGTTTCAGCTTTTTTTTATTCCAACTCACATTTGACCAAAAACCAGCATTTGCCTTTTGGGTGGGTGAATCATTACAAACTCATGCTCATACAAACATTAAATATGTAGAAAATGATAATTAAGACATATAGAATATTTCCGTTTGATGTAGTGGATCTTGAGTTTAAATATTTCACTTGTGACAAAAGGAGTAGCAAAGGGGGGCAACTGAACTAATGAGTTAACATAAATTTAGTGTGGGCTTTATTTATGTGTTACTGCTTTTACACATACATTATAATATGTATATGGTCAATAAATATAAGTTAATCAGGTTGTACCATTGTTAATGTGTGTGTACATGCATATTATATATTATTTGTGAGAGTGTAAGTTGACATTTAACCTGTTAACGGAAATTTCAGTGCAGACTGACCAATATCGCCTTTTCACCCAAAGCCAAATGGAGGCTGGCTAGGGAGCCAACGGATGGCAAACCAAAGAAGCCCAGAGTCTTAATATCATTATAGGGCTGAGAGAGGCAATAAAGCCAAGTCTTAGGAGATTACCTCTGCTGCAGCCAGTGTACGAACCCATTGCTTTCTGGACCCTGTGTGATCTTTTTGTCTGGTCTTGTATGACAACATGATGGATGATTTAGTCTGGAGGCTGCATGTGAACTCATCCTGGTTTTCATCACCTGGAAAACTAACTGATACATTTATATGTCACTGGTTATTGCAAGTGTGTGCTACACCTCTGGGACAAAAGAGTTTTGTTATAGTGACTACAGGCTTTATATTTCAGATTGTAACACTTCAACATGGATGTAAGTTGCCTCTTTACCAAGGTGTAACAGATGAAGGTGTCACTTAGTGGGACAAGGCAAAGTTGGATTTCATCTGCAAGCAGTTGCTCCTGGGGAGGAATGAGATTAATGATTTTACAAACATGATGAATGGCTAAGATTGGCGATGACAGGCTTTGAGTGACAGGTTACAGGTGTAGACCATCCCTATTCCTAAAACTCTTAAACTCAAACTCTGCCATCACTCCTCTCCTTTCTTCTTCTAAAGAAACTAGTGTGACAGCCGCTCTTGTCCGTCTCCACCTCTCCTCTCCAGCCAGCCATGGCGGCATGCCCTGCCTGAGGTTATTAGGAAATGTGTGACCTCTGACCCCATGTAATAAACACAGTTAGCCATGTCTATGATGTCTGGCTGTCGGTAGTCACCAATTGAATCCTTGGGACTTTGCTGCTTGTTTGCTGCACTCAGTCTTGCTAAAGCAGAGAAACAGTTAAGCTGTCACACATCAGAGAGGACAAGTAGCAGCCTTTTGTGCACACAGTACCAGTTGGCCTGATTGTTGAGAAGAAAAAAAGGAATATCAAAGGGCTGCAAAAACAGCTGCAGATGGGGTTAGGGTTACAAAATAAAGATGACGAGGACCAGACCAGACTAAAGTCATTTGTGGGAGACTGACTGTCGAAGTTTTACAGTCATTACGAAGGGGCTGGTATTCCAATTTTGACAAAATGTCACCTTTCACTAACTTTCGCCATCGATGTTACTTCTGATCTGGAGTGGCATCACAACTAAGGCAATGACTGAGAACAGTCTGAAACCTGATTAATATGACATGTAAATTCATTTATCGCTGTTCTTCGATGCAAACATTATGGCAGTTTTGTCCTTTTTTTGCCACTGAGTGAAAGATTTCATCATGGTCTAACTTTATTATTCATTATTTGTTTTAATATTTGCTTTTTTATATATTATATTATTTTATTTGTATTACTGTATTATTAATTTACATATTATTTTTGATCAATTGTTAGGTCAACAAAATGCTCTTAAACGTTTTGTTACCTTTAAACTTTAATTAAAAAATTAGAAACAAATTTACTCTCTAAGTTTTTTCTTTGTCTGTAAGAAAGCATTTCACTTTAAAAGAGCAGCAAAATTTTGGACACATATGTAGCCAACTGCCACTTATTCACTTATTGTATTGACAGAAGACAGGAAAAGGGGGGCTGAAATGAAGGGACTTGGTAGAAGTATAAAAGCTGTTATTTTCTTATTCCCTACAATGGCCCTCTAAACATGCTGCACTTTTTCCTGTGAGTCAAAATGAAAGACAGCAGCCGGGAGCTCACAGGCCGAAATCACACTGCTCTGTAAACGGACCTGACAACCCCTGATATCGCATCCTCTTTTTCGTCTTCCCCAGAAGGTCCACACTTTCCCCCCCTCTCGCTCACTCTCCCTTCGTTTTTATTTCTGAGGCCCTGCAGCATGCAGAAGCTGCTCAGAAGCAACTCTTTTGGGGTAGTTTTCGTCCAACAAACAGCACACAGCATGATACCAACACTAAAAGGCAAACTGCTCATATGACCCAAGGTTGCAAGAAAAATCAGCATGTAAAAAACACCTGTCTTCAATTCTTCCCCCCTATATTTTTGTCCTTTCTTTCTATCTCTCTTCTGCATTTGTAATGACCAGTAGACAGTGAGTAATATGGCAGGGAATTATACAGAAATGCACATTTCTCTTATGTGAGAGGATAAATTTGTGGAAAGTAGGACACTGGTGATCAGAAATGCCCCCACCCGCTCTTAGAGAGAAAAAAGGCAGCGGTCACCTTGGATACAATGAATCTTACCCTCCAATTTTTTTTATTTTTTTTGCAAACACACAAAAACAGATGGACAAAAGCACACATACTTGCAAACTAAAACACACTCCGGCACAAAGACTTGCACTAACTCAAACATACTTTCTTTCTATTACCTGTGCACACACCTACACACATACCTACACACACACACACACACACACACACACACACACACACACACACACACACACACACACACACACACACACACACACACACACACACACACACACACACACACACTTCTTTATTATTGTGTTCTTTATTTCAAATATGTAACGGTAAAAACAAAGACAGAACAGGTAATAACTAAATAACTAAATAATTAAACAGACAAACAATGGAAAAAAAGACTAAATGAGAGCGAAAACAAAAAAACACCTACACGTACACACACACACCTACACACACACACACACACACACACACACACACACACACACACACACACACACACACACACACACACACACACACACACACACACACACACACACACACGCGCACTTCTTTATTATTGTCTTCCTTATTTCAAATATGTAAACAGAGACAAAGACAGAACAGGTAACAATAACTAAATAACCAAATTATTAAACAGACAAACAATGGAAAAAAAAGACTAAATGAGAGCAAAAAAAAAAAAAAAAACACCTACACGTACACACACACACCTACACACACACACACACACACTGTGAGGCTTTACTGAGCTCCTGCCTCGATGTCCAACCTCACTTTTGCGCTGAGCTCATGAAATCTAGCTGTCATGCATTCATTTGACAAGTATCCTTGACAAAGTAAAACCTCAATCTATATGTAGCGTGGCAGCCGAGGACCTTGTCAGATGCTAATGTCAGGGACACTTAGGTTGTTGCCCTCTGTGGCTATTTTTACAAACAGTATATCTTCCTCGGTATTGCTGTTTGTGGAGCAGTACTGGAGCCAGTCAGCTGGTGGCGGTGTCTACACTTGCTTCATCAATCACTCCCTTTTGCTTTCTCTCCCTCTGCCCTGTCTTCTTGTTATTCATTAAAGCGCCTCAGAATAATAAGTCCCCAAGAAACTGGGAACATGTGATGAAGTCGTAGTTAATAATGTATACGCCACCACCCCGTTCCCTCCCTCCCTGCATCTTTTTCTCCCCACTTCTGCTTCTGCCTCTCTTCCTTAACTCTCTCCCCATTCAGCCCCCTTCCACTACACAACTATGTGCTCTCTCAATGCGTCCGTGCCCTTGCGGTGAATGGGGGTAAACACGCATTAACATATTTATATCTTAAGCCCCCATCCGAAAAAATTGTGACAAGAACAACGATGTAAATGGACTCATTTGAAAGCCTCGAGAACACAACTCCTTTCACACTTCAGCGCTGCTCTTTAAGTATGCTGTCTTAATGTGTCGCTGAACCCAAACACGTCTAAAAGTCTGATCCAGAAATGGTCACTTGGATGCTTTAGCTGTTGCGGTCGTCATAGAGAAGGGTCATGTACACACACACACACACACACACACACACACACACACATAGGAAATGAGTTCACACGCTCGGTCTCTCATGGTGTGTATATCTGTGGAGTAAGAGATTAAGGTGCTGTGATCTGTCTGAGAGGCCCTGCTGCAATTCTCTATGATTCTTTCACTGACGCAGAGAGCAGTGCGTTTTTTGTGCTCCATCTCATGTTGAACGAGCTGTACACTTTGAGCTTCATGCAGATCACATCCAAGCTCCACACACAACTTCAAACAGAACAAATGCACACAGGCAGAAAATGTGTTTAAGCCATCAAGACATTTTTTTTCTTCTCTCTTTCTTTTTATACCATTTTCTTTTATGGAATGAAACTGGAATCCTGAATATATCAAGGTTTTAATCAGCATTGTACTCTGTCTGAATTTGATCACATGTGAACATCATTCATTCACTGAGTGCATACAGGCCACTGCTTTATCCCTGTGCGCAGGTCATAAAGGCGATGTACTTCCAGCGGCGCAAATAAGAACAGTAGGGATGTCATTGTTCTGCATTGGCAGTTCAATTATTGAAGCGCAAGAATCAATAGCGTTGGTCCTGAGTATTTTTATAAGGAGCTGAGTAATGCATACTGCTCATGACACTGTCACAGGAAATGGAGGATAATACTGTGTACACTGTGGAAAAAGCAGGCTCAGGAGAACCCAAATCGATTCACTTCAATTTGGGTCAGCCTGTCTTATTTCAAGGTGGGTTTTTTCACTTATGGGCAGGAAAAGAGAATCTGGACAAAGCCTTTCTTATACTCGCCCCCCCCTCCCCCTTCTTCTCTTATTTGTCCTGGAAAGAAATGACTTAGGTTACAGGATAAATTAATTATTAAAAAAAAATTAAAATTACTGTATCCTTCATGCATCTCTTTTATTCTCTCTCTCTGTCTTTTTCTCTCTCATAAGCTCCAGATGCAAATGTGACTGTGTCTCTTCTCTATAAATAGCAGTTGCCAGAGGGTTTCTTCCAGGAGTCAGCCACAGTTTCTCTACCGTACCAAAATAACTAGGGGAGGGGAGAGTGGGAGAGCAACATTGTGGCAATACAACCATTCTCGCATTCAGTCAGTATACTCTACCAGTACAGAGATAAGTAAAGAAAGGAAAACGAAGAGGGGGGGAAAAAAGTTTTGAGTGATTCATCAGCTCGACATGGAGCAGCTTTCTGATAGGGTGCCTGCCTGATGGTGCTCAGGCTTGATTGGCTGTTGAAATATGCCCCAGTTCGGTGTGAATCTTTTCCTCACAGCTGGAGACTTGAGTTTAATGAATCTCACAACTGTCCATGGTGTCGATAATAAGAACTTCACAATTAGACTTTAAATGATGGTCTTGTGTATTGAAGTGTTATAAATATCATGTCTCACAGAGTTATTGGCACCCTGATGGTGAGCTAAAGAGGCTCTAAAAGAGAAGCAAATTTAGAAAATTGAGAATATTGTCTTCTTTTGTTCAGTTGTGATTGCTGTGTAAATTTATTTGAATTTATTAGCATTTACACTGCAAGACCATTTTTTAATGTGTGTATCAATAATTGCTTCAGTATTTGCCGTTTTGGTATTTGTGGTGCATCTCTGTCAAGTCTCTACTGCAGTTTTATTGACTGTATCTCACCAACTACACAGCTGAATATACATCATGGTGTCATGAGTCTGAGGATCAACATCAGCCACCTGCGGCTTTTCTGTTCATCTCAAAAATAAATTTTTAAAGTAAGAGCCTCACTCATNACACACACACACACACACACACACACACACACACACACACACACACACACACACACACAAATCCAAGGTATAATGTTACATTGAAAACATGTATATCCAACATGGCCCCAACAAATAATTTTATCTGTACTTTTTAATTGCATCATAAAAAATGTGATAATTTATGATTGTACTGGTGCAAAATGGAAATTAAAAAAAAAAGAGCAATTGCTACAAAATCTTATGAGGCACACAAAAACGCTAACAGATGAGTAAAGCTTGACAGAGTTCCTTAAATGCATTAATACTTAAATACATCATACTCACTAAAGGCACTGCAGAGAAAAAAAAAAGATAAGAGAAAAATAAATACTTACTTTAAATCATTCAACCTCTCCAAAAATATGTTTTCTAAGTACTGCTTATCACACATTAGGGCTAAAATAGAAATATAGCTTCCACAATTTTCTGCGTAAAGTCAGTCCAGCTCATAGCTCATTGAGAAATAATTAATCTTTAAATATTTGTACTTACCAAAATCTATAGATACTAAATGAAAAGATGTTTTTTTTTTAAAATTGTGCCATGCATACGCCCAGCCTACTGCCTACAGGTCACCATAAATTCATATAAGCTTGGGAATTGAAAACAAATACCAAATATTCATGGCACTGTTGATTGCAATTTTATGAATTGCCATAATTGTAAATAACTAAATGTCATTTGGGTATTTTTTTTTCTATTTATAAAAATGGAAACAAATGGTTGAATTTTAAAAACAGTTTGAAACTACTATGTTTGCATTGTCAGTTTATATTTTTAGCAGCAGTTTATACTTCTATTTGGTGATATTTTTGCGTCTTCTCATAAAATGTTCACAAAAATTACATTTCTAATCTTTGATGAGACTAAGAAAATTTTAATTCAGCTGTACTCTAGTTGAGGAGATTAATTTGGTTCTTTCCCTGAAGGTTTGTAGAATGGTGTGGCTGACGTTCTGATTTTAAAAACTGGAAAATGTGTAGGATTTGAGTGAATGTGGCACAAACTCTTTGAATGCACGCTCTCTCTTTCTGATCCCTTTCACTTTCATTTCAGTGGCGCAACACAGCAAAACACAAATAGCTACACAGACACACACAAAGTCCCTGTCTCTCTGTCCTCATTAGGGAGGCTGCATTGTTTCACAGCTGATTGTGAGGACTGCACAAAGTGATCCTGATGAAGTCTTTATTTTCCATCCCAGCTCACTAATCAATTTCATATTTTCTTTTCCCCATGCCCTCCTCCCCACCCCCTGACTCTCCCCGCCTCTTTCTCTCTATCTCTCCTCCTAAAAGCCTGAAACAGAGCCAGGAGTGAGACAAACACCCATGGAAATCATTTCAGTAAAGACTGCCATCATATATCTATGGTTCTAACACTGTGATAGCAGGATTCATAGCAGTTTAATTAGCTAAAAGGAATAGGGTGATGGAAACGTCTCTGCCTGATAATATTCCCTTTCCTTGCCAGGCTTTGCGTCAAAAAAAACCCAAAGACAATTGATGTGTGAGAAAACTTTGCTTTTCAACTGAAAAAACATTTTTTTTAAATAAAAATATTCATGTGGTTTTGGGGATCTTGCAGGCATGTGATTGTATGGGTTTATTCATACATTCAAATTTGTTTTAGAGTGCTAGAAAAAAGAGGTAAGGTCACTTACATGGAATACAATTGGGTGAATGAGGATGGAAAAAGTGCAATGCCCCATCAAAAAAACAAAAAACCCAAAAAACAAAACAAAACAAAGAACAAAACAAATGCACACAGCTATTTTGCTCAGCCATGCACAGCCTAAACATTGACTATACAGCACAATCTAAATAAATGTCTGCCCCTTGCTACTTAATGTATTCATTCAAACCAACCTGAATTGCATTCCCTTTGAATGATATCACTGTTGATGAAAATGCATGAATACTTGTTCACAGGCCCAACCTCTCAAAGCCTGCAGTGGCTCTTCCCTGAAGAAACTATACTCTTGAATTGTTTAAATCTCTCTCTCTCTCTCTCTCTCTCTCTCTCTCTCTCTCTCTCTCTCTCTCTCTCTCTCTTTCAGTCTTCCTGTCGACTATTCCCACAACATGACACAGGCATGAGACCCGTGTCGCTGAGGAGTCAAGCTGCCTGAGTCCTGAGACAACGGCCTCTAATCCAGTGGTGTTTTCAAAGCAAGATGAAGGGGCAATGGAGTGCACACAAGTGCAGATTCTAGTGGAGCAGCTAAGCTATGGTAAAATATTTGTAGCCAGCGGAGCCAGGACGTTTCACTCCACTAGATGCCATTTTTAGGGTGTCTGAATATATGGATGATACTGACTTTTGTCAAATTGGGTATGTGTTCATTCCAAATATTTTGCCTGTTAGGGAAAGTACAAGAAAAAAATGTGCACAATTGATTTTGCTATTTTGCAAATGAACATCCCTGTGCTTTGTCAAATACTACATACAATATAATTATAAATATAGTTTTTAGTGCTGTAATAATACTTTATAATCACAATAATGCAATAATAACAAAATCCATAATTACATTATTACAATTGATTTATTCTAAAAATATTGCAACCATTGAACCACAGACTAATAATAATAAAGATAACAATATTAATAACAATAATATCATCATTGTCATCATCATCACCATCATTTCTGTAATATCTTGAGTGTCTTCTCATTGTGTAGGGGAGCTAAACTTAATGGAGATCTGAATCTATTGCCTGCCATTTACAGGTCTCTGAAGCTCCATTAGTTGTTTTGGCGAGCTTCAGCTTTGTGGCCTCGTGGTGCCTCATGGGACAGCAAATAACAGTGCCACTGAAGGTTCTTTGAGAATGACCGATTGTACATTTGTGGGAGAAAGCCCACTGCTGAAAAAGAATTCCTTTGTGATTGTCCACATTCATCGAAACTGAGGCTTATTCTATCCGCCTTTTTGACTTCCGCACCATATTTGCAAGTGATGAAAATGAGATTTTGAACTCCAAAGGAAATTTCTGTTGAGGGGTGGGCGATATTTATCTCTTTGGGTCTGTTTACCTTTTTCACCAGCAGGAATATGAACAGGAATCCAACATTTAGTGCTGCAGTAATCCCAGTGATTAAGACCTGCTGACAGTTGAAGGTAAAGTTTATTGTTACTCAGGGACCCTGGGTGCGCTGCCATATTAAAAACTGACTCTGCATGCAGGGCTGGCCGTGAAAGCAGACACAAGAGAGTCGAGATCAAAGGGCTGCCCAGTGAGGATCTCACCACTGCAGTGGCACTGTTCAGCTCGGGAAAGTGTGTGCTGTGAGCAGTGCTGTACAGTAACATAGACACAGTTAAATACAAAATAGCACTGTATGAACAGGAAATAAATACGTAGTTTAAATATGATTTTGAGACCTTCATGATAGTAATTTTCTTTTTCTGCTATTTTATATTATCAGAATTTATATTATCAGATCAGTAAGTAAATTATATTCTAATAGTACATTTTATAGATGAACTACTTGGTTGAGTCTATATTTCCTGTTATTTTCATATGTGAAAATAACAGAAATATATTTTCAAAAAACAAACTTAAAAAAAGACAAAATAAAAACAAACAAAACTAATTGTACTGTTAAACTTATTCTGTTCAAATACCTATATGTTATTCTTGCAAATGCTTTTAAAAAAAACTGAATGAACTAAATGAAATGAATGATGAAAAAACTACAAAAATGAAACAAAACAAATCAAGAAAAAATGAATAATTGGTTTGAGGGAACAGAAACAAATCCCAAGTCTATCAACATTTCCAACACTTTAAAAAAGCACTGCATCTGATTTTTGGGCACTACCACCCAATGTCCAATGAGATGCTCAGGTTGGAAGATGAAAATGCCACTTTTCCTGCAGGCAGCCCCAGGCATGTCATTAGGAGAGGAATTTGATGCCCCGCACAAGTGCTTGGAACTATCAAGTGCAGCGAAAGTGAAAACTCATCAGTTTTCCCCAAAATTTCAGCATATCCTTTACTTAAGTGTGAGGGAGAGAGAGAGAGAGAGAGAGAGAGAGAGAGAGAAGGGGCCTGTAGGATTAGGCCTTTAGGTGTCACTGTACTTTCAAGAATCCATCTTGCCCCCACACACAAACACATGCACTCGCACACTATAACAAAATGGTGTCACGTTGGGGCATCTATTGTTCAAGAAAGCTGGGTTTGGCTTTCAGTCTTTCGTGGCAACACAGAGAGAGCCCTGTGCTCCACCGAGTTCCCTTCTCCAGGGACAGATGATTAATGGCCGAAGAAACAACTTTGGAGTTGTTCACAAAATCAAATTTCTCACTGAAATGTCAATCCAGACCCCAACTTTGACTGCCATCGAGTTTTGTTGTCCCCTGTGAGCAAACTTAGCTCTTTTTATTTGCTCAAAAACTTCAGACTCAAAAAAAGCAAATGTTCCACATTCCCATAACCACAAGAAAGCTACAAGAGTACCAGACATATTGAGCAACAACTTGGTTTATAAGGTGTAATTGCAACAAATTATACTAACGTTTACTTGTAATATACCTTGTAATTCCATTCTCAGTAAAATGGAGTTTTAAAAAAGCGAGGGAAAAGTAGGAAAAAACAAAAGATGAAAAGAGGCTTTTTAAAGTCTCAACATTACACATTCAACACTGCAAGAACAAAGCAGAGCCATAAATACATCCATATGCTCTCTGTTTGTGGCTACGCATATTTCTATTCAAGGAAAAACATGCGGTTTTATGCTGAAAGACTTACTATTCAGAAAATAACCTTTGTAGATCAGAAGATTTGAAACAGTTTTTCCCTCCCTTCCTCTTGCCTTCTCTCCTTCGTCTGTGCTTCCTTTCTCTCTCTCTCTCTCAGCATGATTTTACTGCTGTATCACCCCAGATAGAGATCTGCCGTCTATGCTGCATTCAAGACTAATCAGCCCTAGCATTGTTATGTTGTTAATATTCAGACAACCCTCTGCCAAAAAAAAAAAAACGACAGGCATAATCACAGGGCCTGAGCAACAGCAATGACAAACACAGCCCCAATGACTACAAATACCAACCGTAAACACATGCTAATAAACACAACACAGACTGTTTTGAGTCAGTGATCTGAGGGGGAAAAGGCAGACCTAGTTAAATGAGGTCTCTCAAAAACAAATTTGTGTATTTATTTGTTGGTGAGGCTCATGTCGAGGAAATGTCACCTTGGGAGACTGCTGTTGTCATGGTGTCATTCTCCCCTCGTTAGGATTTGTACAGGCCACTCTGTGTGGCTGTGAGCAACCTGTGAAAGTTGCAAATACTGCTAAAGCACCAGCAGGAGTCTCACAGGGAAACATTAAAAAATATAACGAGAGGTTACCAATTCTGAGTTGGATGGACATGTGTGGACTGACATGCTTGATAAACAAGCAAATCTCACACAAACTGTATGCACCTGGCTCCAAAATGTAAATTACATGAATACATTTTTTTTTCGCATTCAACTCTTGACTTTTTACCTTCCCAACCTGCTTTTTGCATCACTACTGAAATGTTTTCTTTATCACAGCAAAAGGGGGACAAAAAAGTCGGTGCTGTTTGGGAAAACAGCTCTGCCTGCTGAGCTGAAACAAACACTTCTGACAAGGTTTGGGTAAGGTGAGGACATTGTGCTGTGCCCTGCTCTGCTTGGGATTTAGCTACAAGCCGTCAAAAACATTCAGATGGTACAGCAGCAGCAACAGTGTTTTTCTCCTTTTTTTGCCCCCTTTCTCTATCTCCCTCCTTTTTCCCATTTTAAAATTTTTTTACACTTTCCATTTTATGCTTCTGTTGGAAATTAGCTGGAAGACAAAGAAGGCATGTGTTGCAACATGGCATGCTTATTGTACCGCTATGGTTGGGATTTCCAGTGCACGACCTTCCAGGCATGGCTGCACAGGTAATTAAAACTAATTTGGATTCTTTCTCTGCTGACAGGGCTGTTCGGGGCAAGACTTTAGGAGACAAAGGTAGCTTGGCACATTTTTATGGGGCTCAGGGCAGGTGGGACTCCAAAAGAGCATGTGTAGGAGAGAAAGAGGAAAGGAAGCAAGAAATAATATGGATGCTGAATGAGGTGAATATGTGTGTATGTGTGAGTGAATAGTGAAGGCAGGAGAGTTTAGGGGGCAGTGTGTTTAAGCAGAGATAGGCAGCAGCCTGTACAGGACTGCTTTGTGACCTACATTGAGGAGTGAAAGAGTGATAAACAGAAAAAAAGCAACATAGAACTGAAACACAGAGAAAGTGATAAGAGGTGAGAGATAGAGGTGAAAGAAAGTATGAAAGATAGAGGCAGAGAGGAGGAAAGGAGAAATCCAAAAGAAAGAAAGAGGAGGAAGGCAAAAAAGTGTTGGGTTTCAAATCCAGCGCTCCCGACAGCGGCATGCCAGATGACCTTGGGCATGTCATGCTGCCATCTGTTCCCTCTGTCTGGCCTGTCAACATACCTCTAACTCCAGTTAAAACGTGACATTCCAACTTCCTTACACACCGAGGGGCAGCCATCGTCACCTCGAGCAAGTGAGATAGAGAGACACAGACACAGGAAAAGAGAGAGAAGGCGGGAGTGACGGAGGATCCGGGGAGGAATCATGAGATGGAGGGAGGCGGAAAGAGAGATACAGTACAGACAAGAAAAGGGAGTGACCTTTTCTTCAACAGCCCATTTTTATGAGCTGATATTGTTATCAATGTATTACTCCCTGGATGGCCACTAGAGCAACAATAATGCCATTGAACCGACAGTCCATCATCATAGGACAAAGAGGGGCGCTAACACTGACATCCTATGGGGCATTGGGTTGCAACTGATTGCACTCATAAATGAGCACGGCCCTCATAAAATCATGTGGTAACTGCTTAGCAGTGCACAGGGTGATGGCTTTTGTTATCAACAGCTCAAGTAGCATGCAGGCAGCCTGTTTGCTGTAGTGTCCGGGTGGCTGACTCGTGCTTTCAGATGCGAAGTTAATCATGCATCCATTGAAATATATTATTGCAACAGGGACAGTGGGAGCAAGAGAGAGGCTATTAAATTATTTTTCCAATTTTTTTGTATTTATTTTATATTTTCTTTTGCTCTAAAAAATCTAGAAGTACTGTACTTACAATTTGAATTTTTCTTAGAATTTTTTCCACCTATGCTGTAGGATTAACATTTCTAGAATGTAGACAGCATTGTGCTAGTTTAAGTATA
>JANJYP010279895.1:0-10410 GCA_024605115.1 Rastrelliger brachysoma | reverse complement strand
GAGTGCAAGGTGTTGCCTTTCACTGTCTGAAAGCTAACAGTAGCTTACTGGAAAAAGTGAGTGGTGCACAAGTGGGCTAACAATATCTACTTGTACTAAATTGTCCTAATATGGCAGGTATTATAATAAAGTAACATTAATCTTAGTGAAATATTACAGCAGTAGTCCAACTCAGTGTGAGTCCTGGAGCTGGAGAGAGCAGCAGGTGAGCCAACTGTTGATCACATGGCAAACATCAAAGGTACTAGAAATCTTAATCAGCATTAATTAACAATAATTTCCTAAATGCACGCCAGCACATTTATTTTATTAAATTAGAGGGCACACATTCCGTGACTATAATGATAAAAAGTCAAGTCAATTTATTTAAAGTGCACGTACAGCACAAAAACAGATATTGACAAAAGTGCTACAACATAAACAGAAAAGTATACACAACAAGTAAATACAAACAAGTACAAGCCAGAGTGCTACAAGACACGACTTCATGAAGACAAGTGAGAGGCTTTAGACAGGTTTTAAAGATATTAATGGAGGGGGTTGATCTAATCATCAGTGGCAGACTTTTCCACAATTTTGGGCCAACAGCTGAAAGACCTCCATCACCTTTGATTTTTAACTGGGTGCGAGGGATGGAGAGCAGTGATCGGTCAGCACATCTGAGGAGGTCTGGAGGTGGAATAAAGGGATGAGTAATTCAAAGATGCTACCCTGAGTCAGTCCGTGCAGCACTTTGAAAAACAAATAAATGAATTTAAGATCAATTCTGTATCTCAGAGATAATCAGTGAAGAGAGGCGAGTAGAGGGGAGATATGGGCTCTTTTTTTTAGAGCCCTTACCTTCAATGGCGTTGCAGGTAAGGGGAAATTTTCCTCTCATCAAAATTAGACCCTATATTTTCTGAGACCAGGTTCCCACAGTACAGGTATAGCCATTCACTAATGCACAAAGTGTTGCTTGAAAGACACGTCTCCCATCAACCAATACTTGCAATTGATCTTTTTTTGCACCCAGATGTATAAATATAACTATTTGTATAGACTTGCTCACAACCAATCAATACCAGCGTTCTTTGATTTAATGCGACATGTGATTGACCCACTGTCACAGCAGCTACAGCTTCTCTGTGGTGGTGAAGTTGTGGTGAATTTTAATTAGCACACTTAGCAAGGATTTTTATATAAAGAAATGATTCAGCAACAAAAAGATAGAAAATGTCTTAGTTGATTCAAATACATAAGTAGATTAACGAGTTTTAACAAACAACACAACACATGCTATATAAAAATGCACGGTGAGTATTAACAGCATCTTCCTTGATACACATAGGTGTTACCAGGCATCAATAAACCTGTGGTGCATGACATGTCACCTTACATGGATTTCAGCCAAGTTAAGAACAAACAGAAACAGACTTAGGTCTCATGCTTGTCCTAAATAAAACTTTATGACTCTAAACAGCTGAGCAATTAACAGCTATACTACACGCCTATTACACTGGAAAAAAGCAAGTAAACCAAATGTAATCTGTATTAAATGAAGTATCCAGTTAGTATGACTTTAAGAGTACTTGGATTAGTACTGGTTTTTTTTTTTAAATGATACCCAATCCTACACATAGACACACATATACTCAAGCTGTGGTAGTTACCGTTTGATTTAAATTGCCTTTTTTTTATGTGTGTGTTGTATATACATATGACTCATAATCAAGTCTCCCTGGCATCCAAGCTGTCATCTGCAGCATGAGCAGGTTGTACTCTCCTGTTCACTGACAGTAAAACTCAGGAACACCCACAAAGAACTGAGAGACTGGTGTTGTAATCCACTCACTGCAGCTTTTCAAGTACAATATGACAGATTACATACACACAGTTTGCCTCTGCAGTGTTTTAGAAGAATAGTTGGCACTCATAGGATGGATGCTTTTATTCAGTGGGTACTTTATATAATATCAGGTGGCTTTTTTTCAGCTATTTGAATGATGATCATTTTGGATTTATTTGTAGTACAGTGTGAGGTTTACATCTAAAATTCTGGGAAAAAAAGGAAAGACAAAAAAGGTAACCTGTTTATTGTGCGGTTGCTTCCTGTCTCTACATCTTACCTCCGTTTTGTTGCTTGAATTCGTCATTGTGACTAATACATCATGATCTTTTCATTGATTTTCTTTTGAAGATTCAAAGTCCCAGCAAAGAAATAACTTCCCTTTTTTACCTTCACAAGTGTGTTTGCCAGGCGAACGAAATGCTCCAGTTTCGGTGAGAGGAAACGAAGGTGCGCTGAGTCATACAGTGAAAGTAGACCAGATGCTCTGCTTGTAACTGTGGGAGGTTTCTGTACTATCACATATGAGGGTATTCTTCTAAATTCATTTCAAAAATATCAATCTCCAGATATCGTCTTTCATGGTCAGAATGAAATGAAATGTGTGTTGAGCTTTCAAACCACATGACTGAGGGGGGTTATTGTATATTGAATTGATAACAGTCCTCTGTAATGCAGGAATAGGCCTCCACCCCCACCCCCCATTCACACTACAAGTTCAAACATGTTATGTTCTGGTAATAGACAGGGCTCACTGCCATGTACACATGTTCAAAAAGGACTGTGACTGAAATATGTGTGTGGCATAAATGTATAAATTTACACTCAGCAGAATATAAAATTGTTCCTTGAATGAGCATGTTGTAAATGTATCACCCATGCATAATCCAAATGAAGGTTTACTGATTTCATACTCTATCTAGGCTTTAGGAAAATGGAAGTAGAAATTTTGCTGTATTGTATATGTGGATGCATATTAGTCTAACCTGTGAACTGTCTACAAAGAAAGTTCACCTGATTAAATGAGTGAAAATGCTCCCACTTGGTTTGAATGAAAACCTGCGGCCACACAGCTCTTTCTGGGATCAGTTTGACACCCCTGGTCAAACCACTCTGGATCAAAGTTTTTCATAGATGCTTTGGTTCACTGATCCCTTTGACTCTTGATCTCAAATCCACACATATGGTGAGTATTTTCTGTTCATTTTTGGTGATTTGTCTTAATTAGAGCTCCAAGAAGGATTTTTAAAACAGTACTTATCCATTATTGTTATTTTATAATAACAATTGATGAAATTAACATATGTAATGTAAAAGCTATTTCTCATAGCGATGAAGCCACAGAGAATTATGACCCCGTCTGTGCACTACCTGCTAAACACCAAACAGCAAACAGACAAATTTAGCGACAGGCTGGTGAACATAGTGGAGCTTTTAGCTGCTGAAGAGTCTAATATTTTTCTCTGGAGTTGATGGAGACCAAAAGCAGAGCTGACAGGAGAGTAAATACTGGACGGAAACACAAACATGAATACATCTTGCACTGTAGCTGTTGGATGATTTAACAGGAAACTGTAAATTTGTCATATCAACAGAAAATGATGTTGTGTGCATCGTCTGTTTCTACTGTTTTTTCAGTTTTAAGGTACTGGAAACTTCTTCTTTGATATAAATAAATCCCTGCTTATATTAAACTGTATAGTTGGACTGATTTCAGGCTAAGATTATGACAGACACATGCCTTCACCATGAAATGAGATTAAATGGATAGATATACTCTCTAGTTCACTGGTATCCACTTTAATCTTTCCATTAAAAAGCAATAAAATTGGAGGCATGGTCGGTCTGTAAGAGATAACTGCTTAAAATGAACAATTTTCCATTTTGATAACTGGGATCTTACTAAAGGTATCTTTAAAATCACAGGTGCAAATGACAGCTGTGGTGCTCGCTGCTGTGTGGCTGTGTGAGTGCGTGTGTGGAGGAGAGGAAGGTGGTGCCATGTATTTCAACATTACTGATCTGTGCTTGTTAGGGTAGCACACAGCTTTGATCAAGCTAATTTAAAACCCTGTGCTTGAATCAGATAAATGATAGAATTTTCCACCATTAGCCTCTTTGTAAATCTCCCCATGCCTCAGCCAGGGTTATCAGGCTGCTTTTAAGCCTTTTCAGCCAACAGAATCTTTACTTAATAGCCCATTACTTCAAGAGAAGAATGATCAAAATTAGCTCATATTTTAGAAAATGTCCAAATTGGTTCACACAACAGATGGAGCACTATACCTGCCAAATGTGGTTTTGAAAATAGATGCCTGGCTTACTTCTGGAAGATGCCATTTTTAGAGCATCCAGGTGGACCACCTAACATTTCATGGGATCGAGGGTGAGGAGAGCAAGTTGCTGAAATTTTGTCACCAAACAAAAAGTCAAAGTATTTTCACTATTTTATTTCTAGACATTTCATATCATATTTATATCTCATTTTACCTTGATTTAAATGCAACACTCTTTTGTGTGTAAGAAATTCATCACGGCAAAAGGCACTGATTGCATCTAGATAAAGGCATATACCATTACAATCAGCGCAGCGGTTTGTGGTGGATATATTACGTGTTTTTCACATGGGAATAGTGTGAATAGCGTGTTGTTTGAACAAACACTGTAACCTGACAGCTGTCAGAAATAGGCTGAGGTCACAGACACCTCCCACTCATTTCCACACTGTCATAAATTGCGTTCTGACTCTTCCACTCAGTGATAGCAGGTCTCGCTACTCTTATTCCAGCACATACTGAGGTTATTTCTTTTTTATCTACTCACATTAAAAGAAGTTACAATATTGACACACACAATGCCAAATCAAGTTGGGAGTATGACTCATATCAGCCAAATACACACAGCTGGGCCTCTTTGACACCTGAACTTCAGTTTGGATATTTATAGATGCTAAAAATCATGTATAATTTTATAAAATATACATTTCCAGACTATTGTATCAGCAGGCATAGTGTATAATACAATGTAGTACCTGGCAATCACACATCATAGAAACACAATTACCTTGTTACTGTTGTATCGACCTCTCTGCTGTTGCCGGCAGAGTAACGTATACTTTTCCTGCCACAACAGGTCAGCTAATGAGAAAATTAGATGATCAGTCTCATTTTCCCTCCTACATTCATTCAGTCTCTTAATTTGTCAGAGCATTTATAGAGGGTGTACTGGATGTCAGTATGAAACCCAAAGCATTAGTAATTCCTAGTAAATGTTCCCATTTGGTCAAATCTTTACTGAAACAACAAAGCTATAAAAGTGTGGTTCTCATTAACTTTAAGGGATTTGTCTGCTGCAGATGATTTTTCCTAATTATTGTCATTGAGGCTGCTGCATGAACTGCATCGACTGTGCACATGAGCAAGAACCACTAATGATGAAGAAAGCCACTTCAGATACTCTGATGACAATGGGGAACACAACAGCTGTTTAAATCCATATAATTATGAGAGAGAGAACTTGTTTGTCTATGCGAATGGAAAAAAAACAAAGAAACTTTTCCATTTGTGTCAATGCATTTCAGAAAATTTTCTCCTCATTTCTTTCTTTGTGGTTGAAACAATCAATACAAACAGCAATCAGATGACTTATTCTTCTTCTTCTGGCAGAAATATTGCTTTTGCCAGTCTAAACATTCCTGAAAATGCATCAAACCAGATCTAGTGAATTATTGAGCCCTTTGATATAAATTATTGTAGGGATAAAAAAAAGTGCAGAAAAACATCTGTTGGAACCAAACACTTAATTGCAACACTAAGTCATCAATTATGATTCAAACTTGATATTTTGACACCTATTTTGATATTTCCAGCCCACACATTAGACAACTCCTCCTAGAGATTTGACCGCAGCGACTTTAAATTGAGTCAGTATCATCTACAGACCTTAGAGCTGAAAATTATTTAAATGGTGAGTTTTTGTTACTGGGTGATGAATGTTGATGTCTCACCTTAACTAAAATAAGATCCATGTGTCAATACTGAATCTTATCTGAGTCATAGCATCACCTAGTGGCAACAGGAAGTTATGTTTTACACTTTAACGAACTGTGAAGAGCACATTGATCAGATCCATCTCACATTTACTCAGATAAGCCTCAAGACCTTGGAGAGTTTATATTCTGAAGTTGGTGGCTCTCTGTTGAAAGTTGTTGCCATGACGACGCGGCGACTTTTGATGTGTCACCGTGAAATTTCAAAGCCTTGATGCCACATGGTCTGATCCTCTCTAAATTTAATATGCCTGTTTAGGGTCCTTGTTAAGAGACATGTACAGAATCATATTCACTGACAGCCATAGCGCCACCTACTGTACTAAGCATTGTTCTTTTACTAATTACTTCTATTGTAAGATCTTGGTGATGCTTCATTATCAAACTCATGACCCATTATCAAATGCTGTTGATCAAAACAAATTTCCCTGTGGGACAATATCTTATCTTATCTTTGTTAATGGGAACCGCAAGCTTTTATAGAACAAATGTGATATTACAGAGATTTTGTGAGAGGATGTTTATGCATTTATTGTGGTTACAAGTCAGTTTGTAGCAGAGCATTATGCTGCAAGAGTTTGCCTCCATTTGGCTTGCATAAATTGATTTTGTTTTCACCCTGCAAAATTCATGTGCTACTTCAAGAAATACCACCAAAATTAATTTAGTGCACTATTGATCCCCAATTGCTTTGAAGACTTTGTCTGGGTTTGAGATAAATTTGATGATCTTTATTGTAATGTGGATTCATATTTGAAGTTCATGTACTGGAGGTGCTATTGTTGCATTTTTTGAAGGGCCCCAATATAAAATCTGGCACCGATACAGTCAGTGCCAACCCTAGTTTCATAGCACTAACCTAACACAAAGACCACACACACGCCACTTCTCAAGAAAAACCGAAGAAGTATTTGTCATGTAGGTCATTTGTTCATTGTCAGGACACAAATCAATGGCTTCATTTCAGTGAGCAGTGTTTCCATTTTGCACAGTAATTAGAGAGGATTAACTTCTGAGTGCTTTTAAGTCCGAGCATATAGTTTTTCAAGACTCATGAGAATGGATGTGGGATAGCTGTGGGTAACAAAGAGAAAGTAAAGATGGCTCTGCATAGACAGTGGTACAATATATGTAGCTGTTAATGCACCACTTCCAGGAAATATGCTATGAATTTAAGTGGATATATAGTTAATGGAGAGGATTGACTGCTGATAGCATGGCCACATAACTAATAAAAACACACACACTCATACAAATCCATAAACATAAGCATACAGACCTCCATAAAACTGGAATACAGTTTTAAAAAATAAGTTTGACATTTTAGAAAATACACTCATCTGTATCTTGCAGAGGAGTTAAATGAGAAGATCGATAGTGCTCTTATGTGTGGATGTTAAATATGAAGCTAGAGCCAGCAGTTGGTGAAGAAAAGAAAAACCCAACTGTAGATATGTTTGTTGTTAAAAATAGATATAATGATTCATGGAAAAGCAAACACTTTCACTGCATGCATGATCAGTAATCCACCAATCAAAATATTTGATTATTAAGCACAAGGGGGGTGCACAAGGTGAAGAATCATGAGGGGAGGTTGAACATTTGACCTCTTTAAACAGAATACAGTGGGAAGACAGTAATTCCTCCACTGAGAAAACTGGAAGAGGAAAAAGGTGCAGTTACAGTCAACATCAAACCTCCGAAAAAAAAAAAAAAGATTAAAATTGTATCAGTAATTAGCAATCAACAATCAGCACCTGCAGGCACAATCACCGCTGGTGCCGACTTCCACTAAACATCCAGTTCTTGCTTCCTAAATGTGTGCTTTTCCCCACTTGATAACACCTGATATACTATATAGCAATGCAGTATCCCTGAATTTCAATGTTTTATGATGAAGTTATGAATTGCAAATACAGAAAAGGTAAAATTTGATGTGATTTCTGAATATATTTACACCAATTTGTTTGTACAGTGCGGTCTAACGGGAGCTCAGCACCCATTAACTGACCCATTCAAGTGTCAGGCCAAAATTAGCATATATTAAATGAATAGTTATGTAGGTGGTGGTGGTGATATATCCCTGTCCCTCTACTTTCCCCTTCCACAAGTCATGAAAAATGCAAAAGGCCCTCTTCTATAGAGCTAGTGTTGGGTTTGTCCTTTACAGGCTACTGTAGAAAAATGGTATTCATTGTAAGGCAACAAAAACAGGATTAAAACATACTTGTGATTATTATACTCCACGAAATTCTTCATACCTTTAAGACTTAGTCATAAATGTGTTATTATATTGTGTGTATAAATCTCCATGCCACCTCTGAGCTCTGTGGCATTGCTTTATTTCCACTCGATATTTGCACATCCTGTTATAGTGTGGGCTGCACTCGTCTCCTGAAAGGTGCACGATGCTAATATTCGAAAACAGTGGGTGGATGACTGTTATTAATCTCTGGTGTTTTATGATAGCTCAAGATAGCAAAGTTAAATGTTAGAATGTCACTGGGTCAAGACAGAGACATCGGAAACATTTTAATGAATATCAGAAGGCTTTGTTAATGAGAACCACAATGATAATTTTATGAAATTATTTTTTATTCTAGCTGGTTTGAGGGATATATCTTTGCCATTTTCATGGTGTGAAGTACAAGTAAATGTAACACTTCTCCCTCTGGGCAGCTGTGTTTCAGAAGGTAGAGCGGGTCATCCATTAATTGGAAGATCAGCAGTTTGATCCCCGGCGCCTTCAGCCTGCATGTCGAAGTGTACCTGGGCAAGATACTGAACCCCAAATTGCTCTCGAAGGCTAGGCCAGAGGTGTGTGAGTGTGTANTGTGTGTGTGTGTGTGTGTGTGTGTGTGTGTGTGTGTGTGTGAGTGTATGTGCGTGCGTGCGTGCGTGCGTGCGTGCGTGTGTGTGTGAATTAAATTAAATCCTGATGAGCAGGTTGTCACCTTTCAGCAGACTCAGCCTCTGCCCTCAGTGTATGAATATGTGTGTGTGTGTGTGTGTGTGTGTGTGTGTGTGTGTGTGTGTGTGTGTGTGTGTGTGTGTGTGTGTGTGTGTGAGAGAGAGAGAGAGAGAGAGAGAGAGAGAGAGAATGAGTGAATGCTGGCATGAATTTTAAAAGCACGCTGAGTGGCTGAAAGACTAGAAAGTCGATATATAAATTCAATCCATGACTTTGGTGATTCCTGTTAATATAGTAGCACCATCACATGATTTGTACAAGATTTTTGCTCATAATTAAACACCTAGATATTGGGAAATATTAGAAAAAAATATTCTCACTTTTGCCATTCTGTTTAAATAATTTTTGTGTTACAGCACTTACAGGGCTGAAGATAAATAGTAACTATTTATGTAATGGTATATAATCACTGTATATCATGGGAAACTCTCTGCTGTGTCATGATGACGTGGCTTTGCCCTGTGTAAGCTCAGTTTAAATGACATCGACATGCAGCCAGACTAATGCAGCCGTTCATATGGATGATAATCCTTTAACTTTGTTTATTTGTTTTGATAAGAAACATGTCTCCCACATCCTCAATATAAAATCAGCATTTTACAGCTCGGACCCCTCCCAGATTATTATCATTGTGTACCACAGAGTATACAGCATTATGTTTTATCTTTCTTTCCTCCAGGAAATCTTCTGACCGTTGTATTCACTTGTGCTTTTTTTCCTCTATCATCATCTTTAACTGCCTGTAGTCACTGAACCAGAAAGCAGGAAAAAAACAACTCACAGCAATTGCATGCTTCCATATTTTTCCAGTATGCCTCTCCTTGAAGACCATACAGTAACCTGTCAGTCAACTATAAAATACTGCTATTTATTTACAAAGCTGACTGAGGAGAGAAAAAAAAATTGATCCCACCCCCAAAAAAAGTGGTAAACATTTAGATTTTTATTGTGTCGTTATGGGTCATAACAGCCCTGAGGTAGAAATAATAGACTGAGATTGACTTGTCATGTGTATTTACTTTTGCACGTCCAATTCAGGTCAAGACAGGAAGATCAATAAAGAGATAATAGACCGAAACACAGGGAACAAAATTTTGAAGCAACGCTCGGCTGTCAAATTCCACACAAGACATGCATACTGATGTTTTGTTAGGCATTTATATTGAGTTTGTCTTGTGTTGCTACACTATGATGAAAAAGATATCACTTCAGTGGCCATTGGGAACACATGATTATTAAAAGAAAGGAACAAAAAAAAGTATGAGCCATGCCTTCCTGCTCATCATCATTACCTCATGATAACATTTCCCACCACTTGTTTAAAACTGGACACCCTGGTGAGTGTGTGCCAGTCCCTCCCCCTCAGCCGGGTAACCCACCGGACAAATATAAACCTTTGTGTGAATCTACAGTCAAAAGACAGTGGGGAAGCACGGCTCTCTAGATGGTGGTTGCCATGGATTTCTCTCAAAAGCGTTTGGTATAATGGCACATCCCACTTCTGATGTCAGTGCTCGAGGAAGGGGGTGGGAGGGGAGAGAGGGGAGAGGAGAGGAGAGGAGA
>JANJYP010279593.1:0-10844 GCA_024605115.1 Rastrelliger brachysoma | reverse complement strand
AAACATATCCATGTACACTTGTTTCTGATCAGTCAGACAAACTTGATGGTATTTATCATATCGGCAGACTAAGTGAACCACACATACTTCATAATGACAGGATAACCTCATATTTGTCTAATGCTTGTACACGTGTGCTGTCAGTCCAGGTGTGATGTGTAAGATGTAACTTCCCTCTCTGTTTTTGCTCCCATCTTCCCACCAGCCTGTGGAGGGAGCAGATTTTATTTGAAGTATTATTATTATTTTGCATTTTGTTTTATTAATTTGAATGGAAAATACACATTAAATGTATTTGCTTGATCTACAGTGTAATGCAGTGTATTGTTTGTTTTGAGTCTGCAGATGAGAAAACTCACCTGTTCATGTTTTAGCTCATGAAGGAAGAAGTGCAAACTCTTATTTTCTTCTTAATAGTAAGGAAACATTGCTAGAGAAAATGACCTCACACACACACACACACACACACACACACACACACATTACATATATCACCACAATTCTTGGATTCTTTCATCAACCTTTCTGCTGCGTCTCTGTATTTCTGGGTCGTGGAGGTAGTGTCCCAGATGTCCTGCTCCTCTCTTTGGCTTTATCCTTCAGTGCTTCCTAAAAGGATGTCAAGGTGTTCACAGAACAGCATGTTCAGATGTAACAAGCTCCTGCCAACACAAGTGTATCAGGTTTCTTCCCGATGTCCCCGAGCTCCCCTCCCCCGTCCCTAGATAAGCCTGTGAGGGACACTCATTTCATGTACGTGTCAGTGATCCCTTTCTATCAGTCACTACTCAAAGCTCATATCCAAAGGGGAGAACTAGTTGTTCCCTCACCAGTGTACCCATGATCAAGATCCTGTGATACTTGACCTCCTTCAGTAAACTGTTGTGTATGAGTACCATGACCTCAGACTTAATCACTTGAGAATGTGGTGCATCACAGTTATCAATCACCAAGGGTCATGTGTTCCCAATGCTTTCAAGGAGGTTAACTAATCAATCCATGCTGATGTTGCAGGCCAGATCTCAAAAGTCCATCAAGTGTGCTAAGTCTGAAGTCATGTAGTCTGATGTAGTCTGATGCTCTACCGTCTGAGCTACCCAGGCTCTGAGACAGTTTCACAGATGAGGATTCTTTTTCAGGAGAAAAATGATTTTCAAAGCCCAAAGTTCACTAATTTCCACAAAGCCCAGAGCTTGGTAGGAGCATACATGTAACAACTAGTCATGATGGCATAGTGTTTTGGTAGGTATGTAGGTGTTTAATATATGACTCTCACACTTAAAATGTTCTAAAAAAAAAAAATGACCAGACCACATTGACTACTGGTGGGTGTGTGATACAAATTGTATGAGCTGAAAGTAGTCATGCCTTTTCCTTCAGAGCTTAGAAGTTAGTTGGTGTTACCATCCAATGAAAATGACCTACTAGACCTGCAATATGTAGAAACCTGGGATCAAACCAGGGACCTTCACATCTTCAGTGTAACACTCTCCCAACAGAGCCATTTCAGCCCCCAACAACTTAATTAAAGACTTTCATTCACTGTCCTCATTTAAAGTCAATCCCACTAATGGTAATCACTTGTAGAACATTGTGCTTGTGTGTGGTCATGTGCTTGGCATGTTTTCATGGGGTTAACTGAGAATCCATTTAGGGCAGGCGAAATACCACCATGTCCAGCAAGTGTACTATATGAAACATTATATCGTCTGTATATATGTCTGAGTAGATGCATGTACATGTTTGAGTTTGGTGTGTAACAAAGCTTGTGTCATACTGTTTTCTCCAGAGTTTGGAAGCTTGTTAGAGAGAGATCACCTGAAGCCTGAGAGCTTTACCTTTGGTACTGGTAGTTGACCAACCAAAGCTGTCTCCTGTACTTATGACAAAATCCAGGATTGAACTAGGGACCTTTAGAGCCCACAGCAAACACATTTGAGCAAGCCAGAACTTCATGTAACATGTTCATTTAAGGCAGATCCCACTAATAATAATCACTTGAGAACATGATGCTTCACATTCATCAAGCACCAGCTGTTGATGTTGCAGGCAAAATCACACAAAGTAAAGTAAGTGTGCTATATGAAACTCTTGTTCTACTATGTATATACCATTGGGTTTAAGGGTCACCTGCCAAAACCCATAAAGAAAAATGGAAAAAATAATTAAGCTTAAATCCCTGAACAGGGATTTAAAATCTGATGTTTTACTATTTGAGCTTCTCAGACTGAAACATTGCCTTATGAGGACTCTTTTTCTAGACAGAAGAGATCTGCAAAGTCCAAGTCTAGCTTATGTGTACAAAGCTCATGTTTGATATGTGGCTTTGACACTTAAAATGTTCTAAAAAGGACAAGACCACATTAACTACTTGTATGTAGTACCTCTGTTTACTATATACATACATACATACATACATACATACATACATACATACATATTAGAATACATATGTACATTCAAATAAATGACTGAAATCATTGTTGTGATGTTCTTAATGTGGATGTGCTGGGGAATATTGTAATATTATTAGTAACAATGTAGGAAAACTCATTATGATGTGACGTACATGAGGCTGTGAAACTACACATCAACATGCTCTGTGTGGATTCTCTGAGAAGTCTCAGCATAGTCTTTACAACAGTGTGGGTGACTGTTCATACCAACCCACTGAAATGCATTTCAGATCATATATGGTGAAACCCAGGATCAAACCAGGAAGCTTTAGATTTTCAGTTTAATGTTGTTCCAACTGAGCTGTTTTTGCACCTGATAACACGATTCAAGGCTGGTCATCAACCATCAATACTCACAGTTAGGGGCACATCCAAAATTCATATTCACATATACATTCATAGTTTAAACCCACGAGGCATATAATGGGCATGGTAAATGCACGCTTTTATTTCACATGCACATCATTTTCACACGGGGCCAAATGGCTAAATTCAAATACAGTGTCTAGAGGTGTGCAGAATAGTGTGGACAGTCAGGAAGGAAGAGGAAATAAGAATGCCAATAAGAAATAGGGCAGAAGCATGTTGTGAGGACAGTGTGCTGTAAAAGAACATGTCTCTGCACTAGCTGCTGTGAGGCATTACTCCCACACACACTCTGACTGATGATGGTCCCACAGAGGCTGGTTGGCACATCACCAAAGTGTCTGAGAGAAGGCAGCAGACTGCCTCACAGTCTGCTGCAGTGATTCAGTGAACCTGTTCCTGGATGTCAGCCTGGACTCTGGTTGTGAACACCATCCACTAAACACCCACTGCTAATGTACCGTACAGCTCTGAGAATGTTATCAGCTGATCACATGTGGACAACGTCACAGATTCTCAGATTATTTTCATATTGTTGAGAACATCTGAATGGAGCTGACCTTGGGATTACTGAAAGGTATTCTGGTAAATGTAGGAATCAAGGAGTGAAGTAGATGACTTCACAGGACAAATGTTTAGAAATGTCTTGTGCTGGATTTTGTCTATATGAAAACCCAAACTGCTGTGAGTGTGAGGAACATGTTATTATGAAAAATATAACTTTATACAGCAGAATGCATAACTGATGATTCAATCAAACCGGTCTCACAGCACTTCATAAAAAATGTAACCTCCAATCAACTTTCAAAGTCAGGTATTTCAATAGGAAGTACATTTCGTTCCTGCAGCACATATTTTTTGAGTGATAGTGAACGTAGCCTACTACTGATGACAGCTGAAGAAGGTCAGCATCAGAGAGCAGCCGGCAGATCTAGTGACAGAGTGTGCTGCAGCCAAGGCACCAGAGCAGTGCTTCTAGGTAAGGTGAGAGTTGAAGTGGAACACTATAGTGAATGATTATCATGTTGCTGCTGTTTGAGGTCATGTTTAAATATTACTATTAGATATTTACATGTTTTTCCCACTGTTCAGATATTTGTGTGTGCATTATGTTATTTAGTAATATTGTAATTTGTAATGTTTTATAGCTGGTGGTGATGGTGGTGAGGGTCACTGACAGACACAAAAGCAGTGCTTCTAAGACGTTAGGCTTCAGAGTTGAATGAATACGACACTGAAATATTTGTTTCTGCTTTTTTTCTTTATCTGTCTAATATATAGATTTGTTTTACCATTATTGCTGTTACTGTGTTTTGTACTTATTATTTATTGTTCTTTATTTTTTTCTCATTGCTGTTCTTCCATTCTCTGTCCACTTCCTGCTTTAACATTGTACATTTCCCCACTGCAGGTTTAATACAGGAATATGTTATCTTAAATGTTCAGAAGTACATCATATTGTTCATCATTAGGGCTTTAACATGGGGATGCTACACCCTCCCAGTGAAGCTCCTTTGAGACGGTTGCACCTGAAGCTGGAGCTTTTCTCTGTCAGGTCCATGGTCTGACCCTATGGTCAGACCATGGACCTCCTCTTTGATCTTTACACTTTGCCATGGTTTTTTTTTAACTTTTTGTAACACTTTGAGATCATTTATTTGATATGAAGTGCAATATAAATCTAATAAATTATTATTATTACTATTACTGTTGTTATTATTATTATCCCTCTGGATCCTCATCTCATCTGTGGTCTGCAGCACCTCTTCCCGCCGAAATAGCATCTTTTCCCATCTTTCCGTCAGCCAATCACTGTGGTCCTTCTTCAAAATTGCTGGGATGGACCAATCACGGCCCATCATTTCCATCTTTCTGACAGCCAATCACGATGGATCTCCAAAATTCAAAAACCCGCGCAGCCGCAGAAGGTCTTGTTCTCATTCCTTCGTTGGAGAAAGTTCAGCTGTTCACTTCAAAAGGTAAATATATCGGTAATACCACTGCGTTATGTCACTGTAAAAAGGAAACACATTCGTTAATATTTTATGAGGCCAGGTAGGTAGCTAGGTACATATCAATGATTAATTAAAGAGATAAATTACTATTAAAAGAAGCGACGTTGACGTCGCATCACCGTCGATTGTGTTTCTTTGTTCAAACTTGACTTTTAGAGCTAGGCGTTGTTTTACCATTTCAGCAATGTTTTGTATCATCGCCACATACTGTTACTATGCAACATACACAGTATGTACTCCCCCTCTATCACTGTAACATTACTGTTAACAGTACGACAGATAATGTCAGATAATGTTGTTTTGCACTTTTAACATAGCTATATGAATGAAATATGTACAGTATTCACTTCTGTTGTAACACATAGTATTGAATATGCACTGCTAACAGTAAATAACAAGCTACAGTACGAAATAAATCTGTATACCGCTAGGATTGACTTCTTTTGCAACCAAACTCTTGAATATGACGTTACACTGCTACTAGTAGGTTACTAGTTGATAATAAGCTAACAGCATGAATCATATATGTGTAGTAATCATTTCTGTTGTAATAAATATATAATATATGGCTCGCTCGGTGGCGCAGTCGATTAGAGCGTAAGAGCAATGCTGGCGGCGCACCCCGGTTCGAGTCCCGGCTGGAGCGCCCTTTACCGCATGTCTACTACTTCCTTCTCTCTCTCTCCCATTTCCTGTCTACCAATTTTACAATAAAGGCGTCTGTGCCAATATATATTTATAATATAATAATATATATGCATGCTTAGGCTACTACTAGTGCGTTTGCATGAATATTATATGAATTTTAGTAAGTAAGAATTGTGTTAACTAATCATCTAAGGTAATGTAAAGAGAATGATTTATAGATTGACTTTGATTTTAAAAGATATATGCGTATTATTTTCATGTAGCGGTAACTATAGTGGGACTTTCATTCATTCATTATCATCTATGGTTCCTTTATTCTCTCAGATCTCTGATGTCCAGTCACAAGCCCCACCAAAAGAAGAGCGCCACCACCTGGCCGTAGTCCCAGATGTTTCTTCAGACTGTTCCTCCTCTGTCTCTTCCTCCCTCTCCTGTTCCTGTGTGAAGCCCGGCTTCTTCAGTTCTGCTGCAGTAGTAAGAAGATATTCTACAGCTCTGGAGTAGATTGTTATCATGTCGTTACCTTTTTTCATTTAATCTTGTTTTTCATAAATTAGGACATGTCATCTCCCACCTCCTCTTGTATCTCTTCTGGGACTCCCTCTCCTCTCACTTCGCCATTGTCTGAACCTGAGGAGATTCCACATGTTTCAGGAGCTGCCTGGCCCCCCACAGAGCTGCTGAAGACCATACCTGCTCAAGATCAGGAGTGGATTTCATCGGCCTTGTGGAGAAATGAGCGTCTGCGCACAGACTTGAAACTTTGGTATGATCCACCAGAGCCATCACTCATTTGTCATCAGGTCCCCACTCCAGAGCGCTTTTTCCACCACCAGCTTCTCTTGTGGATGCCGTATCACCTCTGGAAGGTCCGGCTGTCCTGTCCTGTGTGTGGCAAACATCTCACAAGCTACGGCGCTCACAACAGGGCCCGCCATGTTCTGGATGTGGACAGGTATTATCTGATGATCACAGAGACTCTCTGGTGCAGTTCAGCTGGTTGCAAGACAGCATATCTTTCCTCCAGCAAGACAATCTTGGACCAGCTGGACTTGGCTCACAGGCTTGAATTTAGATTGATTCTGACTCAAAAGTAAGTATACCTAATCATTTTACCTTAGTTTTAATCAAGAAGTTGGAAGGTTTTAATGTTTGTCTCGTTCTCTTTGTTTAATACAGATATGCATGTGATGTGCGAGTGATCCATTTCCTGAGGGAGAGGGCACTTGGGATCAATCCCAGCCGCTTGGTGAGACAGCTGAGGGAGAACCACAGTGAAGAATGGCTGAAGCGTCTCTGCCGGTACCTCGCAGCGTGCTCTGACTTTGCTGCCAGGCCAAGTCTTCTTCCTGTGGAATTCCAGGATCCTCCCAAGCCTGTGGATGTCCCGTCCTACAGATGCATGCTGGCTGTATATGGGTGTGACATTTTGACCAGGCTGGACCATATTAAAGCCAGCGTAACATCCACCTTTGGGAACATCCTGAAAATGGACTCTACAAGGAAGGTAAAGTATTTTAACTGCTAATGCTGTAAAACAGAATACATATGTAAAATGAATACATGTAATTAGTAGGGGTGTAATGATACATGTATTTGTATTTAACCGTTTCGGTACGCAACGTTCAGTTTGGTACAGGGCTTTTTTTTTTTTTTTTGGCTCACGGGCCGGAAGTTGTGTGTGTTTACGTTCCACGCTAACATGTGCAGCTGCCCATGCAGCCTGAGTGCATGATGGCTACTGCCAGCAGTAAACCGGAGCGTGAAGACCCTCCCCTGTCTAAAGCCTCCTGCTTGGGAACACTTCAGCTTCCTGGTTAAATACTGCAATGGAGAAGTCATTATTTTCACTTATATAAACGTAGAGTATACATATTGACAAGACAACACTATTACAATCGTTGCAGGCTATTTAATGACATATTTGCTGTCATAATTGATAAAATTAGGATAGAAATGATAGAAGAGAAATGACACAATAGACACTTTTCTATTGTCCCCACAATATACTGTATATGGTCATATCGCCCAGCACTACATGTAATTATTAAACTGGTGCTCAGATTTACAATTTATTTCAACATTCACTGTGTTTGCTGTGCCATTGCAGATCACCAAGAAGCTGTCAGGCATTGCTAAGGGGACAGCCTTGTGGCTTACATCTGTAAGCAATGAGAGAGGACAGGTCCTTAGCAGTGTCCTGTCAGATCAGGAGGGTCCTGCCCTGGACACCATGGCAACTGGCCTCATCCGCAGATATAGCAATGCTGGTGTGGCTCCACCTCAGCTCCTGTATGTTGACTGTGACTGTTGTCAGGAGGACAGAGGACAGACCAGATTAAAGCAGAGATTTGGCGGGTGGCCAGACCTCACTGTGAAGCTGGACATTTATCATTTCATGAGGCGACTGGCGGCTGGGTGCACGAAGGATACTCATCCTCTGTACCCAGTCTTTATGGCGAAGCTGTCCAGCTGCATCTTCAAGTGGGACAGAAGAGATGTGGTCTTGCTACGTCAGGCGAAAAAGAAGCAGCTGAGACAGAACATCACTGACTGTGTCGTTGACCAGAAAATCACGAAGGACGAGCTGGCACTGCACTGCAGGAGGTGGACAAGAGGAGAGCAGCAAACCATCGTCCTCATTGAGCAACTCCTCAAGGAGCTGATGGGGCCAAAGGGAAGGGATTTCCTCGGCGTTCCCCTTTTGGACCAGGAGAGAATGCAGCACATCTGGCAACTCCAACAGAGGCACATAAAGTGCATACAGGATGAGCCAGGTGTGCTGCTTTACACGCAGACAGGCACCACCACTAAGGGAGGCATTGTCCTGCCTAATTACAGGTGTGCCAGGGGGTCAACATCGCTGCAGTCCTTTCACCTCCATGTGAACAGGTTCATTCCAGGTCAGTGTGAAACATTATTCATCATTAAGATTCTAAACATTACATTACTGTCTATTCTACAAACAGTGCCACAGTTAACCATTTACAGATGAACACAACAAATAAATATCATTTCTACTATCTGAAGGAACGAGTGCCAACAGCCTGAACTTCCAGCTCTACCTCCTGGAAGGACTGCACAGGTGGAACCAGGACAGAGAGGCTGCATCTCCAGCAGGCGAGCCTGCCCCGCTGCTCGGTCACTCTGCAGACCTTGTTCACTGTGTTAACACCCTCAGTGTCAAGGTCTTGGGACGCCACCTTGTCTCGTCTTTTCAGCCACCTGCTGTTTACACTGGTGAGTTTAAGCTTTTCATCCTGATGAAGCTGTTTGCTATATTCATTATACAGTATAATCTTTTTAATGCATTATCTGAACATGAATTTTCCACCCTCTATTGTTCTCTCACCTGTCACAGGGGAGCTACTCGGTGTAGACTACTTGTACAGCCAGATGGGAAAGGTCTTGCAGGATGTACATCCTGACTCACAGGAAACTGAGGCACTGCTTGAAGATGTAGACACTGAGGAGGAGGGGGATGAAGGTTTTGAAGAAAGTGGGTTAGACCCCACTGTAGCACTGCTGGACCTGCCAGATCCAGCCCCTGTCACCACCAGCTCACCTCGCACTCAAACTCCCATCTCTGTCCAGCCCTCTCCTGCTGACTCCTCTTTAACAGCAGCCGAGCACCAACTGGTAATAATTATTGTAAAATGTATAGTAAAATGATAATAAAGTAATTATGCAAAGAGCTGAAGTCCAGTTTAATGCAGATAAGTCTTACTTCATTAACTGATTATGCCTTCATTTGATAATCACTGATGCTGTTCTAATAAGACATATGGATATGGAGGAGTATTTTTGTGTCTTCTCAGCTGATTTTCTGTGTAACAGCAGCTAACGTGACACTTACACATCACAGCAACATCAGGTGACCCTTCTGAGGAAGAACCAGATGTAGTCAAAACATGTCAAAGTACAAATTATTGATCCATATCCATATGTCTGATTAGAAGAATAGCCTACAGTAGGTGCTAGGTGTTTTGTGACTGTTGGGCTGTGGCAGCTGTACTTTTCTACTGTTTTAATTTTGATGTTTACTCCTACACCTTTTCCAGGCTGTTGATGAGCGTGGCATCCCAGGGATGGAGCGAGTGGACAGACTGGCAGAGTACTTGGTGGGTCTGAGGACAGAAACTTGTCAAACTCTGAGCCATCAGCAGGCCAGCACTGTAATAGAACTGTGGCAGAACCTTCTGCCATATGACCAGCAGCGGGTGGCATATGCTGCACGTCATCAGGTTCACCTTACAACTGGACACTCCAGGTGCTCTGAAAAGAGGGCTGAATTTACACCTGGTGTGGAGAGCACAGCATGTTGTGTTCTTGCATCCTCAGCATCTCCGACCCAGTGGCCAGACTGTAGTCGTCTTGTAGAGTCCCTCTGTGTCAGGCTGTGTAACATTCACAAGAGCCCCAACACACAGAGCAGCTCCAGCCTGACAAGATGGACCCTGATTCTGACTGACTACAGTAAGATCAGGAAGCTGGTCCTGGGGAGTGCCACAGTGATGCAAAGCACAGCTCTGCAGTTGTTTGATATTAGTCAAACAGCACTGACTCAGTGGTACAACAAGAGACTGAAAGGGCAGGACACCAGCACTCTGCTGCAAGGGGTGAACCGGCCTGACTCCATCCCTGTTGCTGCTGTGCCTCCACCACCTGCTCCCCACCATCAGTACCTCTTGGCCCAGAGTACAGGCGGACAGGCAGTGGATAAGAAGAAATCAGCTCAGACTCTAGCTCCTGCACTTGTAAACCCCAGTCCCTTCATTGTGTTTGTGACCCCACCAGGAAACACACAGATTGTACCGTCCCGCCCCCAGCCCTCACCACGGCCAACCCGGAGAGCGTACGTCCGGACTGTTGACAGAAATAAATGTGGCCAGTGCCACCAGCCACGCAACAAAGAAAGCGGTCATGGGCAGTACTATGGTCATATATACTGTCCAAAAAATAATGGTATGCCACTGGAGCAGTGGATGGAGGAGATGAGGAGGAAGAGGGAGTGGAAAAAAAAAGGTGTGACAGTCAAATGTGAAAGAGAGAGCATGCCTCGTTAATATCACTGCTAGCTTTGAAGTCGAAGTCAAACAGTGGGACAGCGGTTTCAGGAAGTCGTCCTGCAGCTACAGCCTATAGCTAATAACAGCCTCTATTTCAACGTGAGAAATACAATGTGTGGCGTGAGAATGTCTGTGTCTCACACTGAATGTGTGTCATGAGAGCCCTGTAACAACACACAAGTTAAACGTTCATTTCAAACTTTAAATTCTTAGGTGAATTTTATTTTTTATTGTTAAGTTTCATTTTGCACCGGAAACTTCACATTATTTGTTAAAAAGTAATGCAATAA
>JANJYP010278647.1:0-12276 GCA_024605115.1 Rastrelliger brachysoma | reverse complement strand
CCTGCAAAGTGTGAGCAGAGCAGTCAGAATAACAAGAATAAATATAGCTGCTATACAGCAATGGTCAGGCCAGGCAATTTTAGTCAAAGGAAGATAAAAAAGAAGGAAGTCTTCTAATATGCATTTTACATCAGATGATGCTTGAACTTAAAGTCAACATAGCATAAAAATAGAACTTTCACAGCAGAATATGAGTTCTATCTTAGCTCAGACTTGAACTCACAACCTTCAACATCAAACACCATCCTATGCCTCACTGAGCTAATTGGCAAATGGAAACATCACCTGCTTAAGCCAGTCAGCTGTGTGCCAGGCAGCAGCTGTTAGCGTGTAAAGGCAGATTTCAAACAACTGTAAAAATTCAGTTATTAAGACAAAAATGTTGTTGTTAATATTAAGACCCTAAAAATGGAGACTACTAAAAGTGTACTAAAATAGGATGATTTGAGCCAAAAAACTGAGGCACTTAGTGAGTGTTTGAAAGGAAACATGTTGTCTAGAAACCTGCTTACAGTGTTGAGACCTTTTTACTCCCAGAGGAATTTAGTCTTCATACTCAAAGCAAAGTTTAGATAAGGATCCTCACATAGATATTTTTAGAGGACTCTCAAACGACTTCTGTCATTGCAGTATAATGCAGTTATTTGAGCTTTTACTGGGAGCTCATACTTAAAGTTTGACTTTGTGTTCCGTTTTCTGCTTAAGTAATGTTGTGAACCTTAAATGTCTGATTCACAGTAAGCATGCACACATGCATGTTAATACTCAGCAGTAGCGTGCAATGTGACCACACGATTATTTTGCACATTTAAAACAGAGCTACTGACCAAACTGTGAGGAAATGCTTGGGCTGAGCCAGTAGCTCCAGCCAGCAAACATGGACACAGACAGAGAGATACTGTATCTTTACAAGTTTCATTTTATTGGTGTACTTTGACAATAACAATGATGGTATAAAAGAAAAATTCCATCATACAAATTTCAATAATCAAAAGATAATATGCTGATACACAAACAGATCCACATAAGGCTGACATCAAGTTTTGACAAGTGGCTTCAAATGGCTTCAATTCAAGGAGAATGCCCCTCCTTACAATCAGAGAAGATATATACCTAAATTTATTCATCTGTATCCTTTTTCTATTTTTTAATAGTTATCTTTCATACAAAAGAAATGAATCTGTGTAGATTTTGGAGTGGATTGTGTCACTGGTTTGGGTGCCTGTGTTTCATTGCACTGTAAGCATATGGTGTTTTTGGCTGACACATTGTTATCCTACAGTGCTTTCCACTGACCTACACCCTACCCCAAATGCTGTCACCACCAGAGAGACAAGGACACTGAACTTCATCTAAGGATTAGTGCTTAAGTCTTCCATATATCTCCTCTACTGGTACAGCATACTAAGCACAGGAAGGCCTCGGGAATGCAGCCTCTAGGATTGTGAAAGGAATCTAAATTTTATGGGGTAAAGATATTTTTAATTTAAAAAAAGGCTGTGCTCGGAAGCAGTTATGTAAAAACATTGATGTTGCTATATAAGCTTCACTAGCACTTAAATGGCACCAGGTAAATCCACAGCCAAACCTCTCCAAAGCCTTGTTCTTTATGCTAGCATCTGTAGTGATTCAAGACCTTATAGAATTTCTACACTACACACAACAATATTTACAGTGATCATAATATTGGTATGCACTTTTGTCCATTTAAATATTTTTGTTTATAAAAAAAAACTTGAGCAAAAACACTGCAATAAATTAAGAAGCTTTAAGGCTGCCAGTTTTATCAGATGCCACCAAAATGGTTCCTTCATTCAAACTGGCACAAAATGGATCAGAATGGGTGAGATAATGGATGTGCAGCAGGTTTAGTCTTGGTCTGTTTGAAGAGCATGTAGGGTATTGAACAGGAGCAAGACTCATCATGCTCTTATCACAAACTGAAAATATATTTTCTATTATAAATAAAAGCAGAAAAACAAATCAAAACATCCTGTTGAATATGGAGTTGGCTCATTCTACATTTTGGAGTATAGAGCCTAAATAATGACTCTAAGAATATCTACGTCACCCTCTTTACATTGAGATGGCCCTCTGTGTTGAGTCTGAACACTCATTCTAAAACCATTTGGCTTTTACTATATGTCAATCTAGCTTTTAATTTAAAGCAATGCAAGATAAAGAAGAAAAATATACAGTGTGTCATGTATGTGTCTAGAACTAGAAAAAAACCTGCAAGTTGTTTACAAACAGATCACTAAAAATCAAGTTCTTATCAGTGCTTGAAAACAAAATGAAAAACAAAAAAAACCTTTCTGTCTAGATGGAGAACAGACATCTGAAAGGTTTAGCCATTTCACTCAAACACACATGGAAAACAAAACTTAACACAAATGCTGCTGCTGTCCATGACCTCCAATGAGCACCTCCGGAGTGATTGGCTAGGAGGTAAATATGTGTTTCTGCTTGTGGCAATGAACCAGAACAACAAAGACTGATTAGTTCCACCTCAAAGGATGAGAAGGCAACAGATTTACAAATATGGATCAAAGAAACAGAGCCACTTATACAGTATGCAGCTTGCAATTAAATGATATAGCCATAAAAATCACAGGTAAGTTTTACTCATTGATAGTGGCCTTTCTGTTGTTAGTATTGGTTCCAGTAAGCATGTAGAGAGACTCCCTCAAAAGGAGGTCTGTAAGGTCAGCACCATTGATTCTCGATTAGTAGAAGGGAGGTGCTCAGGGAAAGACATTGACTAGTAGCATTTTCTGATTAGGTGTCTTGCTCTTCCTGTGGTTGTCACACAAAATGGCCTCCTCCAACGTGTCTGTTGAGCAGATTAATACACATTGGGCTACAGGGCCCTGTTCCATTTCATCAGACCACCAATTTATGTCATCCCTGATATGGAAAACTCTCTATCTGAATGAAATGAATCAGCTCCCTGTTTACACAGACTTGAACCTCAAAAATCCCACATGATTACACAAACTATGAGTTTCAGTGCATCTAACATAGTCTGTCATATGTCACCTACTACACCATCACATCAACCGCAAGAAAAATAAAAATTGAACAATTACAGAAAATAATCCATAAAAGATCAAATAAATAAAAGGAGGTCCAGCCTCTTTATGTCTCATTTCATTGTGGGAACACATCAGTTAGTCAACCACCCACATTTTTCCCAAAAGTTACATCTTAAGAAATGCATACAAGGCGATTTGTGTGAAATGAANGAGAGAGAGAGAGAGAGAGAGAGAGAGAGAGAGAGAGAGAGAGATACTGTAATGTACTGTAATGTATGAGTGTTTTAAAAAGGAACAACATTTACATTATTGGGATATTGTACTCAAAATAAAACACTGTCAAACACACAAATCAAAGAGGGATATTTTAGCAATCACTGTGCACTGTCAGAGTGCTGTGTCAATGCACAGTGTTTGATAAAAGCTATGAGATAAAGTTTTTTTTTTTTTTGTTTTTTTTTTAAAAACCTCACTGGGAAAAGCCTGACCACAAGTCAACAAAGCTAAACAATGTTTTAACAGTGGACGTCTTGGATGGGCATTCAGACCTTATTCCTATCCTAGATAGTCTAGTTTAAGAAGTTTCATTTAAAAAAAATAAAGGCAGGCATTAGATATGCTGTTGAAGAGAGTTTTCACAGCACCCACAGTGGAGAAGGGCTGGCAGTTTTATAACAGTATTATAAAACACTAGACAATCTGAAAAATAACAAAGCAAAAGCTTCTGTAAACACCAGTGACAGTGACAGTGACAGCAATCAAGTATTCTCTACCTCCAATGCGCTTTCATAAAAATTAAGGTGAGTAAACATTAAGGATGTGGGCTCTCAAAATAAAACGGAATCTATTCATCTCTCCCTGGCCTGGACTTACACACTGTGCACAGAGTGAGGTCTCCAGTCAGTCTGTCACAGTTTCAGGGGTGAGGTCTCCCGGAGGTCACCCTGAAGACTGACAACAGGATACATACAGGCCATTTGCATAGCTCTCCCTCACATATATAGACACAGACACGCACACAGACACATACAGGTTCTGAAAAGGGTGGCATGTTTGCTTAGGCAAAGGTGTGTTGAATGTGAAGTTTGCATACACAGTCACTCCTTCTCGGTAGTCCAGTAAGAGTATGCTAGCACCTGTGCTATTGCATCTGTATAGTGAGGAAGTCAGGTCTAGGTTTAGTTGTCTGATATTACAGCTTATTGCTAACAGGATGAGCATTGCTCTCCAACATACAGCCACTTGCAGGCAGCTGGGACATCCAATGCAACTATGCAAACACAAACATCACAGTCTTTAAATGGTATGTTCACAGGACAAAATATAGTTGATGATTAAGGTATTAATATTCTCTAAACTCAAGAAAAAACTATTTCATATATAGATGATTGAAAGCACTCACTTTATATCATTTTCTCTTGCTCTCATCACTTGTAGATTTGGCATACCTTCTGCAGAACCAGCTGCAAGCGTCTCCTCGGTTAACATTGGTTGTGTGTGCATGCAATTCACAGGTTTACTGCATTTTTGAAAATAAGAAGTACAAGAGCAAAGTAAAGATCAAAGCCTCAGGACCCATGTCAGCACATGTAAGTCAAAATGGTTGTGTGCATGCATGCACTTATATGTGCGTGTATATCATGGCCTATTTTAACAAACAAGCACATTAGCAAAGGGCTGAACTAATCATCAACTGAGTAAGAAAATGAATGAATGGATGGATGCTGAAGGCCAAAATGGTGCAAAAGGCATGTGGAGACTGAAGACTAGATAAGCCCAGATGAGAGAAGTGATGGACTGTGGCACAAACAAAGTGCAGCATTTATCCCTATTTTCTTATATGATTTATCCAACATACTTATTTGAGTCTCCATTTTTTGCATACAAACAAAAGAAACAAAGCAAAGAATCATTCAACTAAAAAATCCTAAGCAGTTCCGCAACTGGTGAGATATGGCTGATGTCCAATAGGACGATTCCCAGATGGTTTGCAGTCCAGCTGTGCCAACATCAGTAGTCAGCTATGGGTGCAAGCATTCTGCTCAAATTGACTGTGATGTTAGTGTAGAGAGGCTTCCTGGACACTAGGGGGGAGTAATTTAGGTTGTTAAGACCATCCACTTTCTGTCTCTGCTTTGAGTGACGTAGAAGACTATACCTGCAAGAGGAAATAATCAATCAATAAATGTTCTGAAGAGAAAATGAATGGTAAGACTGGCTGAAAATTGAGATCATTGTTGTCTATGGTGATTTTTCTACCCAATATCAACTTCTTGAAGTTTCTTATTGAAGGTGCAGTGTATAGAATTTAGTGGCATCATAGTCTTCTTTACCTCAGTATGAGCTCTATATCTACAAAAGGAGCAGGTCCTCTTCCACAGAGCCTGCTATGGTACACCACCATATTTTTACAATACTTCTGAACCAACAAACCAAACACTGGCTATAGAGAAGGCCTTTTGTGTTTTTCACAAGTTTCATGGCCACCACTCCACATGGTTGCAGGGGAGGGGTGGGGGGCATTTGATGCATTGCAACCTTACCGCTAGATGCCACTAAATCCTACATACTTCACCCTGAATAAATGAAAGAAACATTTATTCTTTGGGCTGTTTTAAATAATTTAGATTTTGAGCAGAGAGAGCATGATCGGAATTTACCCCCGAAGCATACAAACATATCACATGCAAAGTCTTTAAAAGAGATGAAATTCTCTGAACGTTATTGCTCTGGCTTTTCATGTGACTGGCTTACATCACATGAGTCTAAGCCTGATTCCAATTATCAGCTTCCACTTTTAGCCAAAGTGTGTGAGTGTGTGTGAATGAACTGTGCATACATAGACACTGACCTTCCCAGGAACTGAACTTCTCCACGATGATGATGTGGAATTGACATGTAGCGTCCCTGCTCTCCCTTTGGTCTACTTACTGAATAATTGGCGAACCGCACCCTGCACAAACATATTAAATGCTAATTAATCCATGATTCACACAGTTAGTCAATGCAAGCATTGTAGTGTTGACTTTGATTGTTATATACTCATAAAAAGCATAATACTCATTACCCTACACAAACATATTAAACACTAATTAATGCATCATGTACACAATGAGGCAGAGGAAGCCTTGCAGTGTTTACTTTGGTTATATATTCCCAGAAAGGAAATACAGGCATTACTATCAGATTACATACTGTCATACATATAAACATAGAAATACAGGAGGAAAAAGGTTTTGTTGTAACTGCGGAATCCTTAGTGTGTGCAGCTGTCTATGAGCTGTAGGAGTGGGGAGAGGAACAACTATGCTGTGTCACAGTAATACAAAAAAAGTAATACAAAGCCTAACTTATCTCTTGAGAACATCTAATGTCAACGACACTGACAGCCTCGTGCTACCACTCTGTCAGATAGGTCAATGCCTGTGTGTGTGTGTGTGTGTGTGTGTGTGTGTGTGTGTGTGTGTGTGTGTGTGTGTGTGTTCTCCTCACCTGTTCCAGAGGTCATCGTCCTCTCCCCCCCAGCCCCAGAATGCATTAGGAAATCCATTAATCTTTTTGAACTGCTTCACCGTCAGGCCACTGACACCACCGAAGAACTCATTATACGGAAGCCTTGGAGGGACAGTTACACATATTAAATTCATATTAAGTAAGAAATACATTTACTGTACTCTATATCCCCACAGAGACAGAAACAGGACTCACATGTAGGAGTACTTGTCGAGCTTGACTGCAAAATGTCGGGGCATATCTGTGCAGCCATAGTAGTTCCTGTCGTTCTCCATGAGGTGGTCCACATCGTGGAATATCACACAGTCCCAGTCCAGGTCCTTCATAGCCTCTTTGAAGCCCACGTTAAACAACATGGCTCGGTTAAATGGCTCTGTGCCCCCCTGGATAGGAGGATTGAAAGGGATGGTAGCAGAGAGAGAAAAGAAAAAGAGACAGATGTGAGTTGTTATACAAAAGCTTGTTGTGTTTGGCCATTTCAACCAATGTTATAACCACCGGAGAAGAAGACACTTCCTGCAAATGTTGTATGAGTGAAATGTGAATGCATGTTTGCATACCTGCTCTATGACATAAAAGGCAAATTGGAGTCTTTGTTTCTGCAGCACTGGCACCAGGTGTCTCAAGAGGATGGGTAGGTGTTCATGTCTGTTCCTGAACGGGACTAGGATTGCCACCTAGGGACACAAATGACATATGTGTGAACACATGGAGATGCATATACAATACTAGTGAAACATTGGATACACTTTCTTATTAAAGGGTTAGGGAAAATGTGTCTAAATGTTTGACTGATACTGTGCGTATATACTGTAACTGAACAGGGCAGTCAAACCTGTGTGACAGAGTAAACAAAACTGTTTGTACAAAGCGTATATGTTTTTGAAAGTTGTGACTCCTCAGCAGTAGGCAAATAGGGAATAGTGGTTGAAGACCGACAAACATTTATTACCATCACTTGTGACAAAAGTTCTTAAATTTCTAAATCCAGAATGTAATCTGACATACATCAATCATATAAGCACGGAGACACTAAATGTCTATAAAAGGTGTGTTTTTATTTATTTCCCTTGTAGTGAGGCAGCTATTTAAGTTCCTATTTTTGAGTTTCTTTTGAGTAAAAAAAATAATAAAAAACAAACTGTCACAGAGTGGAACAAAATGCATGCTAAATGCAAAACAAAAAAGTGGTGAGAGACTACTAGGGTAGATGAGATAAAGACTGCCACAAATAAACACGATAGACAGACAGACAGCAGCCACAATCACTCTGCTGAACAAATAGAGTGATAAAAAAGAAGACATAATGGAGGAGTGTAGTTCAAGAATGAAACAGTATTGATAAGCACACTGAAAGAGCAGAAATCAAGTTTTGCCTACTTTTTGGACTTTGTACTTTTGACCTATAAGTGTATATGCATATTGTTTTGCATGTGAATGTCAGACAGAGCAACAGAACCATCTTGATTTGCAGAACAAGCGGCAGGAAAGTGGTGCAGAAACATATATAGACTCATATTTTGTACACACAGACAGAGTGCCAGATATGCCAGTTAGTGTAAGTGCACTTCATCACTGGGCTATGAACTTCAAGAACTGAACACTCCCCCATCAGGGAGACTCACTCACTTAAAAGCACTTCTTACCTTACGTGCTCAGGTTTGTAGATATTATCTTTAGCTTACTAATTTGTGAAGCTTAAAGCAATAAAAGGACATTTTATTCTTTTCAACAGCAATATATCTTTCCAAAGAGAATGATATGGCTACTCATAATAATTCAGACTTAAGTTTTCTATTTGTTTTAGACAACGTTAGTGTTGGACGTACTTTGGAAGAAAGTAGCTTTTATTTAAACTGTTCACAACGATGATAAGTAAATTTGGAGAAATATATTTTTGTGATTTTGTTTTAGTATTATTTACTGTGACAAAGCATGTTGAAACAATTAGAATAGAGTGGTTGGAGCAATTATTATATATTTCTTCTCTCACTCATCTGGATATTTGACAGCACTTTTTAGTGAACAGCTTTTAATTACATCACATCCACACTTACCTTCCAACGGGGTAAACAGTCTTTGGGCTTCCAAAAGCCTCCTGAGGCCATGGTAGGCTCTTTCTCCAGCAGGGATCTTGACACCACCTCCAAAGATACCTCACTCATGTTCACACGCAACCTTCCCTCTGTGTGCAGGGAAGACAAAGAAGAGATTAAATGAGGCAGTAAGACACATGGAAGTGAGGAAGAAAAAGAGTGGATGAGATGATACCCTTAAGAGAACCATGAGGAAAAAGGTTAGAAGGAATGACACAAAGAAAATGATAAGGACAACTGAAAGAGAGTAGGTAAGGAAGAAAAGGAAAAAAAAAACACTTATAACAGCAATGTGGTGTATAAATTGCTGTGCCAACACAACATATTTGTATGCATCATTAATCAAAGCTCTTTCCTATTCCATCACCCATTATTAGAACAAACTTATAAAGAAATTTAATGAAAATTCACTTGAGGCAATATGTTGCAACACTGGAACAACCTGAAAGACAACTAAGAAAGTGACACAATTCTTGCATAATAGAGAATCGTCACCCAGGTTCAAATTAAAGCATACAGAAAAAACTTTAAACCAAAACCTTAACTATGTACTTACTCATAGAGGGCAGTCTCTCAGGGCAAACATGTGAGGGGAGGTAGGTGAAGCCCTCAGGGAGGTATGTAGTGGGAGGAGCATCACTCTCACTCATATTGAAGTCATAGGCATAATCTGGAGTCACACACACATCAGCAGCAGTATTAGCCTAATCCAGTCTTTATCTTCATGAAGTCTAGCTGTGTACTGTATTGTTTCGTATTAATAATTTTATCAGTCTTTATAAGTCTTTCACTGGTATCTAAGATTCACAAAGTCACAAATAGTAAATCTGGGACAGGCTTATCTACAATAAACTACATTTGTGCACCAGGGTTCAAAATAAACCAATGAATGTTCAAATTTTACCAGCTGGGCAATAGACTGCCTTTTTTTTGGCTGCTGCGTGAAGCAAATCTATCAGACACCTGTATATTTTAGTAGCACTGGACTGGTGATTGGTGCTAATTTTGAGCCCTCAGTGCAGATGTAATATCATAATACACAACATGTGAGCTACACATTCCTACTATGTGTATCAATGAGTATGTTTTTACCTGTGCCATTGATACTGTAAGCCCCTCTGACCACCTGCTCCAGAACCTGAGCCCCAATGTTCTTCACGTTCTCTCTGATCTGGATCCCTCTGGCTTGGACCATGAACACATACTCATTCACTAAGGAGAGAGGGGGAAAGATAAAGTTAAGCCATTTTATTCCTGCTCCCAATGTAAAAGTGTTTCTACCCAGCAGATTGAAGAGGCATTAAAGCAGGGGGAGCGCACATTGTAACACAATACAGCAATTTAATACAATTCTCGGACAGGCATAATAACCCTAAATAGAGCATAAATCTAGACCATTACTCTCATAAAAACAAACCTGATTAGGTGTCTCAGCTTTTCACCAATTTTTAACTCATGATAAACATTTGCTCCTACTATTTCTCCTCTCCAGTGGGAAACCATTTAAAACAACCCACATGTTGGAGAAAGATAAACCTACAGTACTGGCAGGTTAATACGTGTTCTAGTGTAAGTACACTCTTTCACCTAATCTAACCCAAACTGATTATTTGCCTTGGTGACTTAATGATGGGGGATTTCCCAACAACACATCCAGGGGCTTTCATTCCAAAGACGCCAACAACTGGAATGTTAATCTGTGATGATGGGGGAGGAGAAGGCAGAGCGATACAACTTATCTACGTAGGAGAAAGAGACAGCGATGATGAATTTGAAGTGATTCATGGTTTCCTGACTTCTATGCATGATAATTGCAAGTTTTTTGCCTTATTACACTGAACAAATTTCTGTCATCTACCACGCTGTAGGTTATCAATTGTCATTTTTGATAATATATGAAAACAGACAATGCAGGCTACAGTTAGAAAGGCAGAGAGGAGGCACTGAAAGTTTCTGCCCGCATTTCAGTGTACTAGAGTAACTATAATACCTGGCACAGGATGTGGCATGATGAACATCACAAATAATGACCACAATCAAACACTGACCTTCACTGACCTCTCAAAAACAAGTCCCAATTCCAATATCTCACATCTTCTCATTAATGTTTAGTGGATTTACATGATAGTTACAACTGAGAGCTTTACCAGAGGAGCTCTTTTGTCTCCAGTTTGTCTCAGTGTGGGTTGAGCAAAATAATACCACATTAGATGTTAACTGGCGAACGGAACAATTAAGTGGAACAAAGTGAGGGGATGTGGTCTAACTGCAAACTAAAGTCTAGCTCTACTCTTGTTCAACACAAAACCACACTTTAAGGATGCGTGTGTAGAGTAGGTGACCATGTGGCTCTGACTTACCAGAACAGTGACTCATAACTTAGACATGGCATCAGGAAATACTTGAAAAGACCATGTGTCCACATCTTCTGGAATTACTTACTGGATATCTAACTACTATGGAATGAACATTATGCAATGTTTCAAAACTTGAAAAAAGCTTGAAACTCATCGTCTTAAATCTAATTTTATATTAAGAAGGATATTGTGAGACTGAAGTTGAACTTTTGAAGGCTTGCATAATGTTTTGATAGGCTGAAAAAAAGTTTTAAATATCTGTAAACATGACTTTGTATGAATTTTTCTTCTTCACAACTGTAGCTCTTTTTTTAGTCTTTCTCCAAGATATTTCAAACTGTTCTCCGTGTTTCAAAATTGAAAATCTGTATTTTGAAACTTTTGCGGATACACATTTGCATGTGTATTGCAGACTGCTGTTTCAGAACTGAGTTTACAACACTCACTTCTCAGAGATCTGCCCACAAAGTTGCAAACTTGCCAGCCACATGATTTGTGGCAGCCAGAAAAAAAAAACGGGATCCTGAAGGCAGGGGCATTTGCTCTTAACCCATTGTTTACTCTGCTGAAGTACAATCCAATCAGACAACTATTTTAGCAAGTTAGAGATTACATACTGCTAAACCAATGGCTTGACACACACAGGATACACAAACAGGATGCCTGGATCTCTGTGCTGTCTACCTATCCCAAAACAATGGCACAAGTATCTCCAGCAAAGACGCAAGCTTGCAATTATATGGGCAGATCTCTGAAATGGGTGTTGTAACCTCAGCACTGAAACAACAGTCTGCAATAAATGTGCAAATATGCATCCGTAGAGGTTTCAAAATAAGACAATGACCTTACAAAACGTTCAGTGTTTCAAATCTTTTTTCCTGACCATGATTTACAATGTTTCAGACCTGGAAACAAACTAATACACAAGTAGAAGTGATAAATATGAAGTATGTGATAAAAAAGATTGTAAAAACAGAGCTACATTTATGTGGAAGGAAAACGTTAATACAAAATAATGTTCACAGAAATTTTGAATTTTTTTCAGCCACTCAAAAAATCTTGCAAGCGTTCAAAACTCATTATTAAATGCAGAGTTTCAACATTATATAACTTTTTTCAGTTTCGAAATATGACATATTTATTCCATAATCTACTACTCCTGTCACTGTGCTTGGAGCAGCATGCCAGCACAATTCCCAACTGACAGATTTCTGCCTCTGTGAACCTGTATCCAACTTAGGGCTGTCCCGACTATTCGACGTAATCGATTACGTC